>JARVZY010003229.1:0-26947 GCA_030686995.1 Artemisia argyi | reverse complement strand
ATAAAGTGTGATTGAATATACTTCTTTTATATTCCTATACTGAAATAGACTGGTGGGCCTGCTCCCGCTCTTGGGAAACAACTCGACGAGGGGCCAAAGCTAAAGCGAATTAACGATCTTTACTTTAGCCCACTAAAGGAGCTATCAAACAACCAACAACTAACAACTTGCCCAACGTTTGAGGTTTATGGTTCGTGATGTTATCGATTTGAGATCAAACAACTGGGTTCCAAGGCGGAAAGATGTAATATTATAAGGGTGCGTTTGGTTCAAGATATATAAATGATGCTATTTAAAATTCTAAGCAAATGTAAATGCTTCCCATGTGAAAGAAAATTAAAATGCCTCACTTTTAGCCTCATTAATGCAAATAAAATTCTTGGGCCACATATTTATTGTGAACCAAACAAGATAATTGAAACAATTTTAATTTCAAATTCCCCCAATTACCTTGAATTTACCCCAACCAAACACCTCCTAAGGAAATTCATTAAAGTAATCTAATTATATGAGTTTATACCAAAATATGCCTCGGTCTCACATAGTAATTTGTTGTCCCCTTAAATATGCAAAGTACCTTAAAATGTAAAAAATAATTTAAAAAAAGAATGTATATTTCCGCTACTTATGAGCACTAAGTTTTGTGGGATTATCTTCTTATGGGGAATTACATATATACTCACTAAAACTTAAATATTTGCATATTTTCCCAAAATACAAGTTTTCAATGCATGTTGTACAATGCAAGTTAAGCATGTTTTGGGTATATATGCAAATATGAAAGTTTTAGTGGGTAGATATGCAATTGCCCCATCTTCTTATATTCATTTTTGCAGAATTAGTTTTCTTATATATCTTTTATGGCATTTTCACTCACTCCAATAATCAACATATATTTAGCAAAGAGACATCTTAATCCGCAAAATTTCTTATAGAATTGAGAGATATATAGGTACATAAACTCAAAACTTTAGTTCATTATGTTAGAAACGCATCTGTAGTGGGGCTATTTAGATGACTTATCACTTTCTTATTTTAAGTGTCTTGAGTTTCTTTCTAAATTTCGCAAAATCAATGAGAAATTTGTGAAAAATCAAAGTATTTGGCAATCTTTGGGTATAAGCGAACATCAAAAATACAGTAATGATTTTGCGAATTATGTTGTGATGTATACATTTCCATAAAGTAAAGGGTTAAATTAGTATTTTTATTTCTTCTCTTAATATAGGGGGTGTATGTGATTGCTTCTTAGAACTCCTAACCTTATAGGGGAAATTGTGTTAAGGTCGGGCCTTGGAACAGAACAGTTTCATCATGATTAGGAAAAACAGAAAACAATGATGTAGAAATAAATGAAACAAAACAAAAACAAAGATTAAATTATTTGTTTCTTAATAAATAATATACATTAATAAAAAAATTAGAAAAAACATCGCGCATGCACGGGTATTATAACTAGTTAGACCAATATAAAAGCTACTTCGCAACGAGTCAAATTGACCTTCAATTTGGTCAAAATTGATGAACTCTTGTCTACGGTTTGAGTGTAAAATAACGATGTATTACCATTGGTTAATCGGATCTACAACCAAATCCAAAACTCTTAAAATACGAGTTAAGCTCAAATTTAACTTTATGATTTATAAAATTATTATTTTTTTAAGGAAAAAATAACATATTCAACCAAAGTTTAAAATTTTAAATATAACATCCGTTATTTTCATAACTTTAAATTAAATTAATCTTTAATTCCAAAAATGCCGTGTATACATGAGGTTATAATCCGGCAACTTATGGTAAGTGTTCATTGTCTTTGTCGTTAAAAAAGAAAATAGTATTCCTTTCACAAACCGATTCAAATCTCTTTTCGATAGGCCTCTTACTTAAACAGCTTCGCTTCCTTCCCCATATGCATGAGATGAAAAAAGCGTGTGCAAAAGGAAGGCTTTGACCAACTCCTTCTAGGGTGTTTGAAGTTTTAAGTATTGATATTTAAAATTACAACTCACACCTAAAAATATCACATACACACATGATTATAAATATCAAAATAAAAGCATGAGCCTTAAATTAAATGATCTAAATAGAAAACCATGCATGCAAGAGGTCGTAAACGCAAAAGTTAAAATAAAATGGCTAAATTTAAGAGCTACAAATGACCAACAAAGTAACAATACTCTAAACCGTCTTTTTAATATGAAAAGAGATGCGAAAAAGGTACATTTCTGACAGTTACATTTATACAGCATCTATTCATGAATTATTTATGCAGCTACAACAATCTGCTTTAGTATCAACTATTGTACTCCATTATTCTATGCATAACTAAAGAACAGATAAGGTTTGAATTGAAGGTCTATCTCTCAATGATTTTGTGAAGGGATGAGTTTTCAGAAGAGGAAGAAATAGATGATGAATGTGAGAATGTTAGGTATATTGGAAAGTGTTTGGGCATCTACATTGGCGAGAATCAAAAGGATTTTCAAAATAATAGAACATTTAGTTTTTGCAAGATTTAGCTCATCACGGTAAAGAAACATGAAGGTTTGTCGTTGCAGATTTACTCACAGCGTCACAGCTCCTGGCGTTAGCTCGGTAGGAGACTCATCATGTTATCAACTTTAGTCAGTTACCACGATTTCAGGAAAGAAGCAAGCATAGATGTTTTTTCATGTTTCTAAGTTCAGTAGCTATGTTCTTCAGTTTCGTCATCTCAACTCAAGTTTCATTCAAGGTTTAGTAGGCTCAAATGTATCATCTCTATGAGATCTTTTAATCTATTCATCAATATAATATTCACTTTTGCCAAAAAATAAAAATAAATAATAAGGTTTGAATTGAATGAAACATGTTTGATATGGGAAAAATGACTAAACTCTATCTCTCTTGAACCTGGTGGGGCTTCAATTATCTTAAAACTACAAATTCAGCACCTATTGGGAGATGATCACTTGGATGGGAATAATTTGGCAAACAACCTTTTATACTGAGTGCATCTGCTTCTGGAAGCTCAAGGTAACCAACTGGCTTGATACCTTCAGAAGGGGTGAATAATATGTAATCCAGTGTATCAGTGAAATCAGGGGTAACATTTGTGAACTTTGGTTCGCCCCTTGTGTATGCATAAACACTGCACAAAGGCATTGGTAGGTCTTCGGAGCATTCTGCTGAAGGTTCTGCCATCGGACCACCTGAAACAAGGTACTGGTATACCTGAAAGATGAATACATGTAACTTCCATTAGAACCTTAGAGTGTCTATTAACTCCATATTCAGCGTTCATTCAATTATTTCATGGTAGCAGATGGGCTGTTCTAATAAATTTTTTGCCCTCTGCTAGATTTCTGGCATAACATATACAATAAGCAACTGCAGATTTCTTATGAAAAACTCTAGTCCCAGTTTTATTCCATGCAACTCATATCAAGCTAAAAACCTTCAAACTTCTCAAAATGATTCATCTAACGCAGCTACCCAAGTTAGCCGGTTTTAAGGTAAAACCGGTAACGGAGAAGGATCCATGCTCAGGCTACCCGGGAAAGAGAGCCACCCAGCTTAACCGGTATGCCCGTGGCTGTTTCCAGACTTTCCCTTGGCCATCCCAAGATTGTTCACACAATAAGGCTTCAACCCATGTCTCTTCTGAGACTTCGGGGACACCTTACCATCAGGCTACCTTGTTTGAGTCTGTGTGGCAGTGAGTTCAAACCCCGTGGATTAGTCGGTCAAAAGGTCGGAAATCACGGTTACCAAAAAAAAAGTCACCAGTAAAAAAAAAAAGTCAACATAGTCAAAACTTAAAGACACTTCAGCTTCTAAGTCATCCTTTTTACTAATCACAGGGTTAGATTACCTTATAGCAGAACTATTAGAATTTAGTTACCATAAGATTTGAAGTTTTATATTCCAATTAGCGCTAAATGAAATGAATGTGTACCTTATCTCCAGGAATCGAATTGAAATCCCCGGCAATAAGTACCGATGGTCTGCACTCAAACTTTTCAGATACCATTTTCTTGAATTGAGCTACACGTGATAACAAATATTTCGCCTGTGCAAGCTTGACATCAGCCCATTCTGGGTCCCTGAGGACAGAATTCAACATTTTATCATATACATATAATTAAGAAAATACCTCCATATGGTTTAATCGAGACAACATAAGTATAAGAGTGGAATTCTCATTACCAGTAGATATGTGTATTTGCCACAATGACATAATGTTCATAAGGTTCTTTAAACTTGAAAGCAGCCATGATTCCAACACAATCACGTTTCAACCGTACATATGGATCATTAGCATCTCCACGGTCCTTTGCATTATTTCCTTGACCTATTCCACAATCAAGAAAGAAACCACATTATACTAGACAGTCCATAGTATAAAATTAAAAATAAATACAGAAAACAAAAACCGTAAGTACCTTTATTATTGGTATCAAGAGCTTTCTGTTTTAGTTCTGCGCGTGCTGATTCGTCTAGAATCAACTCGACAAGGTCATTATAGTCAATTTTTTCCTCTATGACCAACTCCAGTCTGGAATTTAACCAACAAAAGGGTAAACAGAGTACAGATTATAATAAATATGTTTTTGTAAGCAAAAAGACTGACATTTCAATCAATGAAATGGTTTGTTATAAAACACATACTTGTTGTGCTTGTAGAAGATCCCGCATCCGTCAAGTTTTTTCCCGCTTCTTTTAATGTAGACGCTTGAATAATCGTTCTGCCCTACTTTTTCTTTGTAGAAGTTATCATACTCATCTAACTCCTGATAACAGTTGTATAAATTGTTCAATACAAAAAACAAGTTGATGAAAATAAATGACTTATTAACAGCAACAAAACAGTATTGACACAATAAGGTTCCGATAGCGAGTATTGACACTATAAGGATCTAAAATTGAGTCGATCATGAACACGAGTTCAGGATTTGAATCAAGTCTATTCATGAGTTGAAGTACTAAGTCGTTAAAGGTGTAATTTGACTCGACTAGTAACAGATAAACAGCTATGGGAATAAAGAAAACCTGTAAGCATAATATATCAGCATCAAGATTCTTGAGAACATCAAGAATTACTGGCGAACGAGCTTTCCACCTGTGACAAAAACCCACCAATATGTATACTTAGCCTATAAACAGAACATCCCATGATTGATATATTTCTATTTTTCTAACTAGACAACTTTTGATATCATAATAACTTTCAAATCAAGCATTCACCAAAAAATTAGAAGAAAACAAGAAACTCACTTGAGACAAGCTGATGGAGAGTGCGGGAATATTGAACTTTTCACATATGCCTGCAACAAGAACGACGGTGAATTTGCAAAGATACTGTCTTGTATTCTACATAACTACGTGTTCGATTATAATCATGCATAATGTAATCCAACAAAACATCAAATTACATATACAGCCATCAATCATGGTACCCGTTCTGACATTCCGATCATCTTGTCTATCTTTGATGCTAAATTTCTCTAAATTACTACTCCATATAACATAAACACCATTAGCTAAAAAAAACCAACAATATATTCAACATTGTCAAGTGGGAGACTGAATCTCGCCAGATAGCCAAACCATCAGTTCCAAGTGAGAATTTAACCTTTTTGAGCCTCTTTAAATTTATCTCATATTTAGTTGTGTACTTGCAAACCCAAACGCATATCGATAACATTGATCATGTCACCTAAATCCTATGTCCTTAACTTCCAACGTATTTGAGTTTGTTTAAGCTTATTTGTCCGGCTTATGGGCTTATTGAACTTTTGAAAAGCTAATAAGCTCAATTTTTTGGGCTAATGAGCTTATCAAGTTGAAAAGCTCATAAGCCCAAAAAGTTTTATTAGCATTTCAAAAGTTCTAAAGCCCACAAATCAGACAAATAAGCTTATACAAACACCCCCTTAACATATGTGTCGATATTTACATTTTTCTGTTTTATTCATGACTAGAAAGGTGCCCGCGCGATGCGGGGGCGGATTATTGAGGTGAAGAGGAGGGAGGTGGGGTGGTGGAAAGTGGTTGTTGGGGTGGTTGTTGAGGTGGTTATAAATTGTTGGGGGTGGTTGTTGAAGTGGTTATAAATTGTTGAGGGTGGTTGTTGAAGTGGTTATAAATTGTTTGGGGTGATTGTTAGGGGTGGTTGTTTCTATAATTAGTAAGTAAAAGTCTGAATTTTTAAGCCTTTCTAATTATAGAATAGTCCCAAATACATTATATAGTAGTATAGATAACATGAGACAACAAACAAACAAACAAACAATCAATCAAAATATTACGAAAACTATACCTGAGCCAGAATGTTATACGAAACCACTCGGAATTTAAAATCTGCAACATTACACAACAAAACCATAAATAACCACAAAAAATCAATGTAACAGTACCTAACAAACAATAAAAAACCAGGTATAATCGCACGCGTACCATCAGACTTACTAACAGAAGTAATCTCGTTCTGTTCCACAGCGACAAACTTAGGATAAACCGTCGTAACCGCAGCCGTTACAGTAATCGAATCCTTAGCCTTATTACTCATCTTCTTCATACAAATCTTACTGCACATTCAATTCATCAAATCAAAAACTTAATCAGCACATACATCACATTTGTTTAAGAGGGTGTTTGGGATTGCTCAATTTTTTGCTAAAAAGTAAGTACTTTTTGACATACAGTTTGGATTTGCTTATTTATATAAAAAATGCAATAATACGGGAAATAAGTAATAATTTGACAGAAATCTTTAATAAAACATAATTTATAATAGTTCCGTATCATAAAAGTAACATACTACATTATAATGCATTTGGGACTATTCTATAATTAGAAAGGCTTAAAATTCAGACTTTTTTCTTGCTTATTATGGAAAGATTTCAAAATTAATTTGTTAGGATGCAGGTTGGTTAGGAAGTTTGTTAGGATGCAGGTTGGTTGTTCAAACTAAAATTATTTGGCTTAACCATCTCTAATAACTCTACTTATAAAGCATGAAGACAATTAAACGTGTAACCGAATAACGCAAAATATAATCACAGGGTACCGTTCTAGTATAAGTAATATGAAGGGGGTGCTTGTTTCGGCTTATATAGTCGCTTATGGCTTATTTGGTTTTTGGGCTTATGTTTGATAAGCTCACTTTTTGTAGCTTATTTTGGAACTTATCGGCTTATATAAGCTTATTATGACATAATAAATTTATATAAGCTGAAAAGTTTTAAAATAAGCCACAAAAAGTGAGCTTATCAAACATAAGCCCAAAACTAAATAAGCAATAAGCCGAAACAATCACCCCCGAAATAAGCCGCTCATTACCTGCTTATGAAAGCAGAAAAGCACAACGTGTTTTGTTTTGTTTTTTTTTTTTTTTTGTTTTGTTTTTTTTTTTTTTTTAATAATAAAAATAAATAAAAGCCCTTAGAAGTGCTCTCCTGCTTAAAAATAAGCAATCCTAACCACCCTCGTATGCTGAATTTATAAAATGTGCCAAAAATTTCTAACCAATAATAGATAAATGAAGATAACTAAAGGTAAATTAAAATGTGAATGTTTGACATTTATAATGATGACGTCAGCAAAAGGAGGGGCGTTTTTACCTTGTTAGGAATGAAGAAGGAATAAGAGGAGTTTTAGAAAGTGACTGAAAAAGAGATGATTTTAGAAGCATTTTTAATAGGCGATTCTTGAAGACAAGGGTGGGTTCGTTCAATAGCTGATTTAATTAAGATGTTGTCTAACTGGTCCTTGTACTATCGTGAGTGGACCGTACTATTGTTAATTGATCACTAAATCCATCAAAGGACTTGTGGTCTAGTGAGTGGGGCTTAACTTGTTAAGCGAGTCACAAGTGGGAATAGTACCGGGTGGGTGACCTTCCGGGAAGTCCTCATTTGTGGTCCACTTGTGGACCATAATGCTCCGGAGATATTAGGCAATGAAGAGGAGAGTCTTTGAGCCGTTGTTGCGGAGACTTGAATCCGAGCCGGCCCCGGTTTTCATCCGGCTGTTACTCCAGCGAGTATTCTCGTGTGGAGACAGAACGGTTTCCGGGCGGAAGTTGTTGAATCCCCACTACGCCAGTGTGGGCCCGGTTAAGACAACATAGTCTGGGTATGTGGTGGATGAGGGTCTGCCTATGGCAGGTGTGACTCTCTAAACCAAATAAATTGAAAGTCACCTTCCAAAAAAAAAAATTGATCACTAAATCCGAATTGAGGGATCACCGTGACTCCGGTGCTTTTTGGCACGTCATTATGCACCTGGAATAGCTCCGGCAATTCTCGTAGTCTAGTTGGACACTAACAGGAGTGAGCAAGAGACGAGACTTGAATCCTTGACCTTTTATCCACAAAATCTCTCCAGTGAACCAATGGATTTTTCGGAGATAGGTACCATCTGAGCCAAAACCCTTTTTCGAAGTTGTTCACTAAATAAAATAAAAGGTTATAACGTGCTCCTAAAACAATTATGAACCTATATGCTAACAAAAAAGTTTTCAAAACAAGGAAAACATGCAAAATGTTATACCATGAGTACACAAAACATCTTTTAAGCACCTCATAAATAATTGAGGTACAAAAGTTATCACGAAAACACACTTCATGAAAGTCACATGCACGATACCTACTAAGCCATCAAAAAATAAACAACTTAGCAAATTGTCACAACATGTTCGAAACATCATAACATAACCTAAAAACATTAGGTCATATCAAAACACATTTTTATCCGATGCGAAACTTGATCACCTACGTAATTATAATCGTATACCTGGAAATTACTAGGTATAACGAACAACTAAATATTCTCAAGAGTTAGCCTGATATGTAGGAGACCCAAAACCTACACAATCCTTTTTCTCACAAGGAATATATGTCCCATGTATACAATTGGCTATGATGTGTTTAGAAGGCATTAGTCTAGCACACCATAACGCATACATCATATTGTACTAGACTAAGGGACTTACACGTGTGTATATATTGACTTAGTCATTTGTGAACCGAGAACACATACATACTCCAAAAAAGCCCAGTCGAGTATGTGATTTCTAGACTACAAACATCCGTTAACATAAAGGGAACATTCCCATAGAATATTAAATAGAGTGTACAAACCCTCTCTCCAGGTATGCTTATACCTAGAGACAATATACAAACAAAATCTTGTGGGAGTCTTTTAAATAAACTATAACATGGTTAGGGTGGGGGAGTGCATCACTCACTCCTCTCCCATTCACTCACTCACAACCAATCCTCTTGCGCCACATCATCTCCCACTTTTTCCTTCACTCACCCTTCACTCACTTCATTTTTGGAGGCGGCACCTTCACTCACCCTTCACTCACTTCTTTTTTTCTTTTTTTCTAAATTCTATTAAAAAATGTATTTGAAAACAAAAATTCCATTAAAATTTAATTAACATTACATAATATTATTAAAAACCATAAAATAACTAAAGTTACATTAAAATTTAAAAACTTAAAACTTAAACATTAAATCCTACAAACCACATGGCCAACCGTATTTGGCGCATAGCTCGCGTTTCCTGTTGATGACGAATTCTTTAAAAGTCGGGTCCGGGATTTGGTCGTGTGGGTCCATAACGAACTTCATGTCACGATTGTAAACCTCCCCGTTAATAAAGTTGAAATATTCGTCGTCTTTTTTCTTTTGAGACTCCAACTGCGCTTGCAATAAACTTTTCTTCTCGGAGGTGTAACTTTCAAAGGCATCACGCATCGAGCTTCGGCTTGAATCTCCTGAAGTCGTCTTTTTTTTGCCTTTCGGTTGACGTGATGGAGTTGGGTTCTCGTTGAGGTTCGGTAACTCACACTCGAAATCTTCCACGTTTACCGGCGTTTGAGCGCTACTCGAATCCGACGACTTTCTTTTCTTGCTCGATCCCGTGGATTCTTGAGTATAAGTTGGTTGTTCTTTCCACTTTGGTTGATCTTTGACAATCTGCCACGCTTTAGAATGCGCGAAACTTTTCTTATAATGTTTCGCAAAATCACGATTGGCTCTTTCAAGGACTTGAACATCATTGCACCCATTATCTCTCAAGCGATTCTACAAAATTATAAAACAATATACAATAAACAATATATAACAATATCCAAAAAAATAAATATATATATATAACGTTTTTAGAACTAAAAAAATAAAAAATATATAAATATACCGCTTGTGTGTAGTAACCGTTGAACGCTGCGATCAAAGGATGTATATCTCTCCATTTCGATGTCAATTGATGATGAGTACATTCGGTTCTTGGGACAAGCGTTCTAAAATGTATTAGAATTCGCTTCCAAAATCCTTTCTTGGGTTGACGGTCGCAAACTTCTTTGTCAATCGAAATTTTAACCCAAGACTTAGCTAACGCCTCCTCCTCATCGGGCGTCCAAGTCTTTGCTTTTTTTTTTTCTTTACAACAACCTCTTCGACCTCTTCGACATCTTCCTCCTCTTCGAAATACTCATTTGGTTGTGTCTCGGGTACCACGTCAACATTGTCGAAATCTTCATCTTCATCGGTATCAAATGGAATGGGTAACGGTTCACTAACCCGTTCACGCCTTTTTTGTTGGGTATAACGCGGCTCATACGGGTTGAAGTTAGGATTTGGCGGTGGAGATTCTTGAGTATAGTTCGACTCAAACGGGTCGAAGTTTGTGGGAATTTGCGGGAGGGGTTGTTGTTGGGAGTAAAAAAATTGTGGAGATTGAGGATATATTTGGGGGTGATAAGGTTGTGCTAGAGACGATGGTTCGGGACCGGGTTGTGATTGAATCCGAGGACGAATTGCGCCTCTCGATCCACCTCTCGATCCACGAGTACCTCTTCTTGGATCTCTATTTTTACCACGTTCCATATTTTTTGAATGAGATTGTGTTTTTTTTTTTTTTTTTTTTTTTTTTTTTTTTTTTTTTTTTTTTTTTTGCTTTCGAATTGCAGCAGCAAGGGGAAGGAAGAAGGAATGTTTTTTTTTTTTGTACTTTTTTCCTTTGGTTGTGCTGGTATATAAACAAAAAAAAAAAAAAAAAAAAAAATAGCCGTTGAGATCCAAACGGCTCTTTTCACCCACTCCAACGTCTCTCTCTTTTCTCCCTGCATGCGTGAAATTCCCCCGCATTTTGCCTCCCCGTGCGGGGTTCCCCGCGAGGCGGCGGTGTTCCTGTGCAGGGTTCCACCCTCCCCGCAGCCTTCACTCACCCACTCCTTCTCCTCTTAGTACACTTGAGCATGGTCAAACATCATATGCCCATTATTGGTAGGTGTTACACATTGTGGTACGAGTCACCTTTGTAGTGACATAATGCACAAATCATAGTGCGCCAATAACATACACGTTTGTCTAGACCTGAAAGAAACCGATGTCTCGTTATCCCCACACCCAATGCAGTCTTCATGTCTTTAATCACTTAGCTCACACCCATAAGACTCGGCCTTAACCTGGCATTACATTGAGATCATGTACAATTATGTGGCATTCATCAAATGTGATTCCCACATTATTTCCAAGAGGAACAATCAATTCATGATTCTGATTTTGATTCACTTGCAATACTTGATTAATACAAAGGACATGTTGATGCGTCATCAAGGAAGAGGAAAATTTGGATAAGATATAAGTCTAGCACACTATAATCCAGGAATCATACTATACTAAACTCAGAGGCTTGATGACGTATGTATTTATCAGGCTAGTCATATTGGATGATACATACATTAAGTCTTCCAGGCTTGGATATCTCTAGACGAGCCCACTAAACAAAGAGAGGGCCCAATGGCCTAAAGAAGGGTAAAACCCATAGGCCCCCATCTCCCACCTATATATACCAGAGGATAAGAGGAGTTAGGGTAAGTTCACAAGTCTTATCTACCACCTTACATATGTAGCCTCCTTTGGCTCATTTACCAACCAAGAATTGAGCCTACAACCATTATCATCTATTACACCAAATCATTTTTATGATCCTCATCAAAGAGGAATATAAGGTATTCACTGGTCGATGTAAGCGTTACCCCGGCTTTAGAAATATCATTCTTCTTACGGGGTTCTTAACAATCAAGGGAAACTGAACATCCGACCATCATCACTCGACATATGCCCACTTTACAAAACATACGTAAACACTTTATTCTTTCTTTTTCTAATAATATATCATGATTATTATGTAACATCTTCGAATGTAGATGGCATCACTTCTCTTGAGAAATTTAAGATATTTATAATGGATGAAGAAATAGAGAATCTTGTAGTTCATGTTTTCTCAAAAAAATAGGGATCTTGGAAACAAAACTATGACTTGTAAGAAAGAATTTAGTTGGGAATCCCGCGATGGTGTCGGTGATTCAAGTGTGTTTAACTCGAAATTTTTCTGGATGAATAGTGACAATATTATGTAATTGAGAGATGTATTTTAATGTTTTTGATATTGATGTTGCCAAAAGGTGTAAGGGACTAGGGCTGAGCATCGGGCGAAAACCGGACCGGACCGACCAAGATCGGACCGGACCGAGGACCGAGAACCGGAAAAACCATAGACCGAGACCGGACCGAATGTGGTCGGTCCGGTCTCGGTCCGGTCCGGTCCGGTTGGTCTTCGGTCGGTCCGGTCCAATTAGGCAAGTTTTTTCGGGTTTTTGGTCGGTCCGGACCGGACCGACCGGACCGAGGACCGAATTTTCCAAAAAGCTTAGACCGAGGACCGGACCGAATGTGGTCGGTCCGGTCCGGTCGGTCTCGGTCCGGTCGGTTTTGTCGGTCGGTCCGGTCCATCCGGTCCGTTTGCTCAGCCCTACAAGGGACACATTATGAGCATAAATGTTAATGGTTAGTGAAAGAAAAAGTGTTTTTTTTTTTTTTTTTTTTTTTTTTTTTTTTTTTTGGGGGGGGGGGGGGGGGGGGGGGGCCTAAAGATAAGCCATTTAATCGGAAATTAATGTATGGATGGCGATGAACCAAATTTTATATAAAGAATTGCTAAATTATATTCGATGGATTCTATTGTTCATAATGATTGCTAATGGTTGAGATGCATGTTTATTATATCGAATGAGGTAATATAAAGATGGAACTTAGACCACAAATGGATATTTGAGTGTATGAATCTCAAATGTAATATAAATGCTAGACGAGTTTAATCAACAATGAGATAATTATTTACTTTTTAAATGAATTAATATGCAGTATATTGAATTGATGCGTTTTGTTTTCATCGAGTTTCAGCTTCGTAATAAACTTGCTTTTAGTATTGGACATGGGATACGCATGTTTTAATTTAAATAAGAATAATTTTGAGGAGACTTGCTAAGTAAATTTCAACTGTTAAACTTAAATATAACATTTTATTTTCCGAGCCGAAGATCGTGAGGTCAATTCTTGAAAACATTTTCTTTGTTTCATTTCTGAATGCCATGCAAAACAATTTTTGGTATTATTTATTTATTAATTTATTTGAAAATGTTTAAAACATTTTATGAGTAAAATCATAAACCAATTTAAATGAGATCTTAGCAATAATGCAAACCTTTTACACATAAAATTTCTCGTCCGGCAATAAAGCGCGGGTGAAAAAAATTATTGTTTGAAACAAATCAAATATTAGAGATGGTGTTTGCAACTACTTTTAAAAGAGATTATTTTATTGCTAGAATAACAGTTACACATGTAATCAAAAAATAATGTTTGAGGAGCAAGTTAATCAGACTTCCCTCTTTGAAATATTATTTCACATATACATATTTACTTTGTTTATATGTAACTCTTTACTTGTGGATTAACCAGTTAAAAAGTTAGAAATTATTGTAAAAAAATGTAACTGTTTTATTTTATTTCATTTTAAAATAAATGTGAACTTCTAAATTTCTAACTCATTTAGACATGTCAACTAATTGTTCACTCTTATAGTGAACATTTCTGTTGGGTACATTCAGTCCCTAAACAACCTTAAATAAGGATTTGAATACAAATTATCCTAAGTGTTAGAAGACCTTCAACAACGCTCAAGTCACTGAGTGAACAGTTGCTCAGTAAGTTACCTTCAGAATGCTTAGGACGAGTCTAAGAAGAAAGCCTCTCCATTCAGTGAGGCGGAACTCAGTGAGTGGCACCTAAGCCAAAGAAGAATGTGATGGGTTTAGTGAGTGATGACAATAACTCACTGAACCCCTATCTCCTCGACAACTATGAAGAATGAAGATTGAAGACTGAAGACCAAAGACTGAAGAGCCTTGGACTGAAAGAAAAGCGGGACAAGGCGGGAAACATTTGAAGAGATAAGGAGGAGTCCTTATCAGGCAGAAGTCAAACTTTTCCTGAAAGGCAAAATGTCAGGGCAGTGTCATCACTGTCCCTCTAAAAGTGTTATTGTCCTATACCCAAAATAGGTTCCGGTAACAGTGACAAACTACATCAGTATTTTGTCCTGATTAGCTTAGGTCGCATTTTGTCTTCATCATAACGGTTGAATATTACTTGTGTATAAATAGGATCATGAGAGAGAGAGAGAGAGAGAGAGAGAGAGAGAGAGAGAGAGAGAGAGAGAGAGAGAGAGAGTAAAAGTTGACAAGTTTGTGCAATTAATGCTTAGACATTCACAAACTACTTTTACTCCTCCAAAGAGCAACCTTGTCCCTAAGATAGCTCAGTGGTTCCTGATAGTTGCCACTTAAGCTTAGCTTAATTTTAGAGATGAGACTACACCATACTTGTCGTTCAATCCCAAGTGTTATTCCGCAAACACTTGGGTATAATTCTTTGTTAATTGCAAATAGAATAAACGTTGAAAAACCTTGTGTTCTTTACTTTTTACGTTTATTTCTTAACAAAGTTTTTTAAATACTTTACTAAGTCATGGAACTTGGTTAGTTTAACTCTTTAGTTAATACTAACTAAGTATAAGGGAACAACAACTTCTTTCATGACTTGCGAAATATTTTAAGTGTGTTTGCCGCATAACATCTTGTTTAGCAAGCATCAAGTATCTTTATTTATTTTTTTCTCTTTTTATGAAATGCTACTTTTTCAACACTGCATAAAGTAGCATTAGCAACGTTGAACATTTAAGAAACGCTAATACTCGTTGCTATTGTTTACTTGTACGCATGGTTTTCAAGATCGGGATCATATTCAGGATTGTTTTCGTTTTTGCAAGATCGAAATAATAAGATCAGATCGTGATCCTAAGATCCTACTATAATATTATTTTGTTAATAGTCTTTGTAATATTATTCAAATCTACAAAGTATTATATATCATTAACACAAAATTATATGAATGTTTCATAAAAATGTTATTTTAAATTCTGAATATGAAATGTTTAAAAGATTAACATGTTGTTTTTTTTTTTAATTCTATAAACATGATCCATAACTTTTTTTAGTTTTTTAGTTTGTGATTCGAGAAAAGTAAGATCGAATCGGATTAGATCTTAAGATCCTATGGTCAAGATCGGGATCTTATCAGATCTTAAGTGTACTAAGATCCTAGATATTATCCTAAGCCAGGATCAAGATCCTAACAACTACGGTTGTACAGTTGTACGTACTAGTTTTGCCAACTTCCAAATAGTCCCAAACAGTCATTAAAAATAGTGGAGGGTAAAAGTTGACAAGTTTGTGCAAATAATGCTTAGACATTCACAAACTACTTTTACTCTTCTAAAGAGCAACCTTGTCCCTGAGATAGCTAAGTGGTTCCTGATAGTTGCCACTTAAGCTTTATAAGTTTAGAGATGAGACTACACCATACTTGTCATTCAATCCCAAATGTTATTCCGCAAATACTTGGGTATAATTCTTTGTTAATTGCAAATAGAATAAAACATTGAAAAACCTTGTGTTCTTTACTTTTTACGTTTATCTCTTAACGAAGTTTTTAAATACTTTACTAAGTCATGGAACTTGATTAGTTTAACTCTTTAGTTAATATTAACTAAGTATAAGGGAACAACAAGTGGTATCAGAGCGATTTGATTTATAAAACAAATTTCATAAACCGTTCAAAACATTTTTAAAATCAAGATCCTGCCATGGTAGAAAGTAATGTACCCTAACTTGTTGATAAAAGGGAGTAAGCTATAATGCTACTGCCCCTAGACTTGAAGTTGGAAAATTCAACAAGTGAAAAAAGTGTATGCTTTGCTACTTGACATGAATGGAACCTTATTACATTAATTGTATTAATAAAGGTCCATTTGTTCCTAAGACTGATGAAGGCCTGCCAAAGCCTGAAGCTCAATGGACTTCTGAAGAGAGAAGGGTGGTCAATCAGGACCAACGCCTAAAGAGCATCATTATATCATGTCTTCCTGACGATGTGATGGAATCAGTCATTAATTGTCCAACTACCAAACAGACTTGTACTAACTTGGTTCATAGCTTTGAAGGTCACTCAGATACCAAGATAAACAGGATCATGGACCTGAAACTTGAGTATAACACTTTCAGAGCTAAGGACTCTGAAACTCTCTCTCAGACTTACACCAAATATAAAACCCTTCTGAATGAATTGACCAATGATGGTGTCACCCTATCTAAGCATGAGATAAATGTTGGCTTTGCCAACAGTCTTCCTGAGAAGTGGTTAAACTTCTCTTAGAGTCTCAGAAATGCTAACCACATTCAAAATCTTGAGCTTCTTGAAATCTATGGGAAGTTTGTCTATGAAGACAACTTAATCTCATGGAGATACCCTGATTCAAAGAAGACTCAAGAGACCATGAAGCCTCTGACTATTGCACCCATATCCACTGCCTTTTATTCTAATGATGTTGTGTAGGATTTCCAAGAAGACTCTGATGATGAGGTTGATGAGAGGACAAGTGAGGAGTATGTTAATGATTTACATTTAGAATTTCAGGAAAGGGCACTCCTTGCTAACTCAAAACATTTTATTAAAAGAAGCAAAAAAAAAAAAAAAAAAAAAAAAATTCAAGTACTAAAGCCAATGAAAACACTAAGTGTTTTAAATGTGGCAAAAAAGGGTCATTTTGCAAAAGATTGTTTCTTAAAAACTACCTCAGAACCCTCATACAAGTTTTCTAGAAACAACTCCTCTTCAGGAACTGGCAAATTTCAACCTAAAATGCCTCAGTCTAGTCAATCTTTTCAAAATAAGGCTGAAAATTTTCCACAAAAGGATTTTGGAGCTAAGTATAGAAAGGCTAAAGCCAAAATTGCACTGCTTGAGGCAGCCCCCTCAAACTCTCAGTCACCTCAAGCCCCTAAACCTCCTCAAGCTAAAACAAAGGTCTTGTTGCTGAAACTTTTGACCGGGATGTAAACCTACATCGATTGATAATACTCCTCCAACTGTTAAGGAAGTGGTGAATATTACTTGTGATAAGCCATATGATACTCCCAAGGTGACCAATATTGAGCCTATTAGTTCTACAACGGATGGAAAATACTTTCATGATGATATTAATTTGGGTAAATTGAGGAGTTTTATTGACAAAAGCCTGGAAGATGATAAAGTATTGGATATCCAGAACATGGATGTGCCTATGGCGGTTGATGATGGAAATGTATTGGTTGATAAGGTAAATGTGTCTCTTATTAATGATATTACATTGCCTGATCCGCCTGTAAGTGTGCTTAAAGAAAAGGAGGTTGGAACATCTATTGCTAGTACCTATTTTTCTCCCTCTACTTCTGCTACTAAAAGAGTCAACCTGTTTTCTAAGGTTGGTGAGATTGTTGATTCTGATAGTGAAGAGGAGGTTTTAAACACATTTGATGAGTCCGTGAATCTATTTGACATGCCTATGGATATTCTCTCATCAACAGGTGGTGGACATGACCAGGAAGATTATTATGAATATGATGACTATACGGATCAACTTTATGATCTTCTAATGTAGAACCGTAGAGGGGGGGGGGGGGGTGAATACGGTTTCTTCGGCTTTTAAGACGTTTAAAAACTTTAAGCCACAAAGAAAACCAAGTGGTTGTATAATCAATCCAAACAACCACAAATACAACCAAAGTATATAAAGCGAGTAAAGAGAGACACCACGATATATACTGGTTCGGGATGGGGGGGTTTATACCCTCCGTACGTCCAGTTGCGAATCCAGGACACGATACTATTCACTAGTATAATCCTTTCGGTGGACTACAAACTGTTACAATTCACTCCACCGATATTCGCCAATATCGATGCTCACAAAGAAGGAGTTACTCCCCAACGGTATTCCGCCCTCGGAAACCACCCAAAAGAATCTCGCGATTCGACTTCACCTAAGGGTCACCAAGACCACTACCAAGACTTCCCACCGGAAGTATCAAACCCCAACTAGATCCCCAATGATCTAGGCTTGGTCACCAAGACAAAAGACTTCCCTTACAAACAATTAAATGAATGATTAAGTGTTTGTTTAATCAACCAAGCCCTAACCTAACCTAGAGACTCGATTCTAGTAGAAAGGGTATAGATAAGAAGGCCCTCGACATAATCACAAGAGTGGATTAGGTTCTTGTGATTCTTTTTTGGGTAAAGGGGAGTAAGGTTCTTGTGATTCTTTCCTTGCAAGTAGATGTGTTCTTTTAAAGATGTTAGAGTGGTAATCAAGAACACAAGATTAGAGATAGAGAGATTTGAGAGTGTTTAGAGAGAAAGAACGTACAGAGAAAGAATAATGGCAAGGGGTGAGGAATACAAGAGGCAAGGTATGTATTTATAGGCCAAGAACCCAAACTTGGGAAATTTTACCGAGGGTGGCGCGTCACCCGCGCGTCAGCGCGCGGCCAGCGCGCCAGGCTTCTGTAAAGATTTCCCAAAATCTAAGTTGTTAGACCTTGTAAATACCATACCATGCTAAACCCCTAATTGTACTTCACACTAAACCTTAAGATTAGTCATTCTAAGGTTTACCAATTCAAATAGCCAATTTGGAAAATGTTTTGTGAAGTGTTTATAAGAAAACCAAATACCAAGGGTAGAAAGTGTAGATAGGGTAATTTGGAAGGGGTAGAAATGTTATTCCTCACATGGCATAGAAAAGAGAGAAAGAATATGCCAACGTATATTCCATCCTTTGGGGGAAAGTGTAGGATGGATGGTTAAGATGAGATAGTTTTAATCTGATGGTTGAGATCAAAGGAGTTTGGATTTCAAATAATTGGCATGTGGGGAAAATGGAGGGTTGAGATGTGTTTATTTGAAATAGATGGCTAGGATCAAAGGGAGCCTATGTTTGGATTAAGAAGGGATATTCCAAAGGAATATGCTTTGCTTGGGGGGAAAGGGTGAATCAATGGTTGAGATGGTTTTGGTTTGAAATAGATGGCTTGGATTAAACACATGTGCTGGTATAGAGAGGAGAGTGGATGGATGGTTGAGATGTGTTCTAGTTTGAATTGGATGGTGGAGATCAAAGGGAGCCTCCTTTGGTTTTCAAATAATTCCCATGTGTTGAATATGGAGGGTTAAGATGTGTTGTAAGGGAATGGATAGTTGAGATGTAGAGTGTGTAAGGGAATATGTAAGAGTGTAAGAGATTGTGTAAGAGAATATATGATTTGGATATGATTGGATATGGTGGTATTTGTCTTTTGTAGAAATGAGATTAAGAGGAAGATTAAGAAATAATTTAATTGTCATTAAGAAGAGAAAGTTTAGACAATTAAGATTATGAGTTGAGAAAATAATAGGTTACTTATAAGTTCAAGTAACACAACGTCGAGAATCCATAGGTTCATATCTCGTGACTTTCCACGACTCGACGTTCTCAACTAATACCTTGGTTCAAACAAGTTAAGTGCTTTGCCATGATGTAAAGCATAACCCAAGTGGGAAAGGATGCATTTACGCAAAGTGACCTTTGACTTAGTTTGACCAATAAGGGAGTAAACCCGTTACGTAATTAGAGAAGACGTAAGCACGGGATATGAGCATATGGATCCTTTCACATGATGTTACGTGAAGTATATAAGCTCCCTAAGTTTAGAAAAGCCTTGGCTAGAGGCGATAGTTAGAGAACATGAGTTGGCGTTTTCCCGTAAATAGGTGCTTTAAAAGTTGGATCTCTCTAATCCCAAAACTCGTTTCGAGTGTTCTCAATTAAGGACATAACATATTCATACCTGTATTGAAAGATCCACATTTGTCGGGTAAGGGGAAAGCCGACTTTCAAATTTCGCCCGGAGCAATACAGACTCTTGGCGCGTTACCTGCGCGTTGACGCGCGGGCAGCGCGCCAGCAGCAGCTATTGGCTCCAGCGGTTTTAAGCTACCATTTGTTATTTTATGTGTTCCAAAGGTTTATTTGTCATTATCAAAACATTAGGAGATCTTGATCATGTTGCCTCAACAATCTCCCCCTTTTTGATGATGACAAATAAAATCTGAAAGCAAATAAAATTACCAAACGTAGCGAAGACAAATCGCGCCTTTGATGTAGCTTGCGTCTTGACCTTTGCCTTGTAATTTGGTGAAGCCTTTAACATTTCTTGAATGGTCTTCACGCTCTTGCTTTCTTTCTCCCCCTTTTGTCGAATAAAAAAGGCGGGACTACCAATCAAGCCAGGTTTCGAACTTGGGCCTGTAGGATAAATGATCTAGCTTGTATGTGCACTCGAATGTGCTCCCCTTTGAACATAGCTCCCCCTAGATCGTTGCTCCCCCTTGTTTTAAGGTGGGGATCCATGGGTCAAGAGCCTCACCTTTGCGGTGGCCTAGCTACACATAGAAATCACAACATGCAACAAACGAGAAATCCTCACATGTGAAAGATCCAAAAATGGGTTAGGTTACCATTTAGAGTCTTGCATCATGGGTTAGTCCACAACAATATATATTTGTTCAATATGACTCCAATAACCAATAGTTGAGCATGACAAGATTGAGGAAAGTGCATTTATTATTATTATAAAGCTTGAAAGCTAGAGTTACAACTATATCATGGTACCATGAGATCCAAGGAACACAAAATATGCACAAAGCATCTACCAAACACACTTAAGCAATACATGATGTAAGGAAACTATTTCTTGTGATCTACAAGATTGTCCTCACAAGTGTCAACACCCCTTTCTTGATGCACAACGCATGTTATGTTTGGGGCCAATGCTTGTAGCATTTTAACTCCGTCATGGAGAGATTTGAGCATTTTACGGGTTTCTTCTCTATGATCCTTAATAGCATTAAGCATGTCAATTGCGTTTTCACAACAAACTGCATGGTAGCCTTCACAAAGTTTTAGGCTTAAGGGCTTCCTTATCTTTTCCCAAACTTCTTCATCACCAATTCCCCTAGATGGGGATGTTGTGACTTGAACATTTTGTGGATTGCTCCAAACATCATCTTGCATTAGTTTTTCAAGGTTGATCCTAGGATATTGTTGTTGGTTGTCTTGCATAAACCACCCATTTTCCATCCCAACACTCTTATAAGGAGCTTGAGGGACAACATTGTTGTTAACAATTTCTTCACTTCCATTGTTTGCAATCAATGAATTAGTGTCACTACTTTGGAGGATGAAATTATCAAGAACATTGTTTGGAGAAGGTGGTTGGTTATTCATTTTTAACTTAGATTGAGATTTTAGGTGTGATGCTTAGACAAGATCTCTAATCCTTAAATAATAGTAGAGTGAGGTTTAGATATGGGCAATGACTCTTATTATCCAATGGGTATTAAGGCAATTAGTACTAAGATTCCTCATTAGGTGTACAAGTTGTGAAGATCAAGAGGAAGAGAATATATAGGAAAGGTAAATATGCTTTGATCACATGGTCATGGGAAGAGTTATTCAAAGAACTATGAGTGTTTTAGTTGATATGTAGACTAAGAACACATGCTACCTACCATTATTTCTCAAGCATGCACCATAATTCTTTAAGTTATGCATCTAATTTTAAGCAATGAAACATTATTCACTTAAATTTAGGCATGGAACATGTATTTATCACATAAGGTGAACAAGTAGAACTAGATACAAAATCTTCAACACAAGTGTGAGTTGTGATGAATATCATATCTAGTCTTGGAAGTTATGACAAAATCAATATTATCGAGATTAAGCAAGATAAATTGTGTCAAATTTTCTTGTTCAATGCACATTGTATAGACATGTAGAATCTTGGATATTATCAATCATAGTTTTGAATAATGAGTTGATGCATATCTTTCCTCTTGGAAGACATTTATTTGGGCTTCCATCCATGCTTCCATATAAGCCTTAATCATGTAAACACATAAGCTCTAATAGCACCTAAAGATTGTTCTCCTAAGATGCATGTTATCCATGAACATCCAAACCTATCCCAAAAGCAATTTGGATTTTTGAAAAATGTCATGCCAAAACTTAGACTTGTTTGTTTTGTGACATAAGTGTCCTTTTATTCAAGTCACCAATGACTTTTTGTATAGGATGACCCCTCGCTTCTCTCACTTCCTTAGGATTGCCTTTATCCGAAATATTAACTTGTAATGTTGGCGACCTTTCTTGATCTTGAACTATAGGTTCATTGATCACATCATCTTCTACCGAAGGAGATGATTTAGGTTCGGTCATGCTCTCATCAAAGGTCACATTGAGAGATTCCTCAATCCTCATTGTTTCCTTGTTAAGCACTATGTATGCTTTACTAGTTTGAGAGTATCCTAGAAACACACCTTCATACGACTTTGGGTCGAATTTGGTGAGATATTCTTTGGTGTTAAGTATAAATACGTTGAAACCAAATACTCTAAAATACTCTAATAAAGGCTTCCTATTTCTAAGTATTTCAGATGGAGTTTTATTAATAACCTTTCTTATGTGAACTCTATTAAAGATATAACATGCGGTATCTAGGGCATGACGCCAAAACTTTTGTGGGATGGATTGCTCGTCAAGCAATGCACGACTCATCTTTCTTAACTTACGATGTGTTCTTTCATCAATCTCAAGCGATTGAGAAGTGAACGGGCCCGATAAGTTATAAGATATTCCATGCTGTTCACAAAAGGTTCCAAATTGCATTTTATCAAATTCACTACTATGATTAGTTTTAATTGAGACAATTGAAAAATCAAGTAGGTTTTCAAGTTTCTTTTTTAAGATGTTGAATTTATTCAAGACTCCATCCTTGTTTTCTAAGAATAATATCCAAGTGTAATTTGAATAATCATCTATGATCATTAAAGTATAGAAGTTTCCTCCATAACTTTGGATCGGAGATGGACCATACAAATCCAAATGAATCAACTCTAAAACCCTATTAGTTGTCACTTCCTTTTTATTCCTATTAATAGTTTGTCCTTGACTCCCTAAACATGTATCACAATGATGCCTCTCAAAGCTCAACTTTGGTAAATTCCGTACTAGCTCGTTAGAAGCTAGGTTTTGAACTAACCTCATATTGGCGTGACCTAACCTCCTATGCCAAAGCGTTGAGTTGTCCACCACGGACGTAAGACATGTATGTTGCTTAGAGTTATCACCCAACTTGCATGTATATAAGTTATTTCTCCTATGACCTTTTGCTAACACAACACCATTTTTACTAATAGTACAATCTACCTTAGTAAATTTAACTTCACAATCTTCATCACTTAATTGACTCACACTAATCAAATTAAAGTTTAAACCTCTGACATGCTCAACGTTGGTTATTTCAATGGAGTCATGAAGGACATTACCTTTGCCGATAATTTTGCCGTTAAGTTCGCTCCCAAAAATGACATAATTGCCATTATACGACGTGTATGATGTAAAAAATCTTCTATTCCTGGTCATGTGTTTAGTGCAACCACTATCCACTACCCACTCATCCGGTTGTAGATCACTTTTGAGACAAACCTCAAATTTTTCTTGAGCCATAAGACACGTAGCGTCATTTGTTGGTTGGTCTTCATCTTCACCATCACTCCACGCACCTCCAATGAATGCCTTGTTCACTCTAGGCTTAGGGCATTCATTGATGAAGTGACCCTTTTCTCCGCAATTGTAGCATCCTTGGGTGTAGAGCTTTCACCAACCTTGTTGTCACTACTTTGGTTTCCCCCAAAGTTGTTCCTTCCACCATTATTTCGGTTTCCAAACCTATTTCTTCTACCGAAGTTACCACTTTTCCTAAAGAACCTCCGAAAGTTCTTAGCCATGAGATTGTATTCTTCGTCATTCATATCATCTTCTTCATTGCTATCATCTTGACTATCACTATCATCACTAGCTTGAGTACTAGTGACTTTAGCCTTAAGAGCCAAAGACTTAACCTTCTCCTTCTTGTCTTTGGTGCTTGCCTTGTCGTTCTCAAGAATCATCTCATAGACTTTGAGATTCCCAATAAGCTCGTCAAGGGGAAGTTCCGCCAAATTCTTGGCTTCTTCTATGGGCGTCACCTTTGGCCTCCACTTTATTGGAAGTGCTCGAAGAAACTTCCTCACATGATTCTTGTTATAGAAGCTAGGATCTAGAGCCGTGAGGCTAGTGATAATAGCATTGAACCTTGTGTAACCATTATCAATGGTTTCTTTATCCGAGACCATAAACTTCTCATATTGTTGTATGAGTAAGTCGATCTTGCAATCTTTCACTTGAGAGTTGCCTTGATGAGTGATGATGAGAGAACGCCAAATCTCCTTAGCAGTTTTACAAACATGGACCCTCTCGAAATCCCTTCGAGGTAGAGCATTGTAGATTAACATCTTGGCTTCATCATTCTTGCCAAGTTTTCTCCTCTCATCATCTTTAAGATCCGCATGTGGCTTTTCCACCAACAATTTTGTTTCGGGGTCTTCCACCATGAACATAAAGTTTTAGTTTTGGATGATTTCCCACAAATCAAGATCTTTAGACCTAACATAGGTCTCAAACCGGGTTTTCCAAAAACAAAACCCATCGGTTTCTAGCAAAGGTGGTCTTTGCATAGAACACCCCTCAACATAGTTCTCTTGAGCCATGGATCTATACTCTATTTTACCAAAAATCTTAGTTAGTATTTTAGATTGTTTGGGAAAGAAGTTTTTGACTTAAAACGACTTCTCGGGAAGGCTTTAACGCTAAAAAACATGAGTATTCTGATCTGATACCAATTGTAGAACTGTAGAGGGGGGTGAATATGTTTTTTTTTGGTTTTTAAGACGTTTAAAAACTTTAAGCCACAAAGAAAACCAAGCGGTTGTATAATGAATCCAAACAACCACAAACACAACCAAAATATATAAAGCGAGTAAAGAGAGACACCACGATATATACTGGTTTGGGATGGGGGGTTTATACCATCCGTACGTCCAGTTGCGAATCCACGACACGATACTATTCACTAGTATAATCTTTTTGGTGGACTACAAACCGTTACAAATCACTCCACCGATATTTGCCAATATCGATGCTCACAAAGAAGGAGTTACTCCCCAACGGTATAGATAAGAAGACCCTCGACACAATCACAAGAGTGGATTAGGTTCTTGTGATTCTTCCCTTGCAAGTAGATGTGTTCTTTCAAAGATGTTAGAGTGGTAATCAAGAACACAAGATTAGAGATAGAGATATTTGAGAGTGTTTAGAGAGAAAGAATGTAGAGAGAAAGAATAATGGCAAGGGGTGAGGAATACAAGAGGCAAGGTATGTATTTATAGGCCAAGAACCCAAACTTGGGAAATTTTACCGAGGCCGGCGCGTCACCCGCGCGGGCTGCGCGCCAGGCTTCTGTAAAGATTTCCCAAAATCTAAGTTGTTGGACCTTGTAAATACCATACCTTGCTAAACCCCCAATTGTACTTCACACTAAACCTTAATATTAATCATTCTAAGGTTTACCAATTCAAATAGCCAATTTGGAAAATGTTTTGTAAAGTGTTTATTAGAAAACCAAATACCAAGGGTAGAAAGTGTAGATAGGGTAATTTGGAAGGGGTAGAAATGTTATTCCTCACATAGCATAGAAAAGAGAGAAAGAATATGCCAAGGTATATTCCATCCTTTGGGGGAAAGTGTAGAATGGATGGTTGAGATGAGATGGTTTGAATTTGATGGTTGAGATCAAAGGAGCCTATGTTTGGATTTCAAATAATTGGCATGTGGGGAAAATGGAGGGTTGAGATGTGTTTATTTGAAATAGATGGCTAGGATCAAAGGGAGCTTATGTTTGGATTAAGAAGGGATATTCCAAAGGAATATTCTTTGCTTGGGGGGAAAGGGTGAATCAATGGTTGAGATGGTTTTGGTTTAAAATAGATGGCTTGGATTAAACACATGTGATGGTATAGAGAGGAGAGTGGATGGATGGTTGAGATGTGTTCTAGTTTGAATTGGATGGTGGAGATCAAAGGGAGCCTCCTTTGGTTTTCAAATAATTCCCATGTGTGAATATGGAGGGTTAAGATGTGTTGTAAGGGAATGGATGGTTGAGATGTAGAGTGTGTAAGGGAATATGTAAGAGTGTAAGAGATTGTGTAAGAGAATATATGATTTGGATATGATTGGATATGGTGGTATTTGTCTTTTGTAGAAATGAGATTAAGAGGAATATTAAGAAATAATCTTATTGTCATTAAGAAGAGAAAGTTTAGACAATTAAGATTATGAGTTGAGAAAATCATAGGTTATTTATAAGTTCAAGTAACACAACGTCGATAATCCATAGGTTCATATCTCGTGACTTTCCACGACTCAACGTTCTCAACTAATACCTTGGTTCAAACAAGTTAAGTGCTTTGCCAAGATGTAAAGCATAACTCAAGTGGGAAAGGATGCATTTACGTAAAGTGACCTTTGACTTAGTTTGACCAATAAGGGAGTAAACCCGTTACGTAATTAGAGAAGACGTAAGCACGGGATATGAGCATATGTATCCTTTCACATGATGTTACGTGAAGTATATAAGCTCCCTAAGTTTAGAAAAGCCTTGGCTAGAGGCGATAGTTAGAGAACATGAGTTGGCGTTTTCCCGTAAATAGGTGCTTTAAAAGTTGGATCTCTCTAATCCCAAAACTCGTTTCGA
>JARVZY010003228.1:0-30275 GCA_030686995.1 Artemisia argyi | reverse complement strand
GAGCGTGCACATGTTTGACATTTCCTAATTTTGAAAGTTACAACACTCTAGTCTCAGATATTATCATCAACTCTCTGATATGTTGTCATCAAATGTATACGAAAGGAATATAATGAATTCAGGCATCTCAAACAAATATAACATTTTGAATTTCCTCTTTTTCTCTTCAAGGATGTCTTAGTGATGTACAGTATTTGTCAATGTTGATCATTTTACTATATACTGGATCTGATGTAATGCATGCAACTAAGTTATTAGACTGCTGAGGAAGACTAACCTTCCTATTTTTGACTTGTTGGAGGAAGCTATTCAACTGCTGCACCAGCTGATCTAGACTGGTTATGTCAAGCTGTTTAATATTGTTCTCTTCGAGGTGCCTGCATAATTGATTATCATCAATTAAAATATACCAATTCGATGGGGAAGTATGTAATGTGGGATTTGTGGTAGGTGTTGTATGATTACCTTTGGATCATTTCTGTCAGCTCATTGGCAGTAAACATGTCCCTGTATTCTGGAGCAAGCCTCTGCAAGAAGTCCAACAGATAGGAAGATAAGATTATTTGCTTCTCATTGTCATATTGAAGTAGTAACTGGGTAACTAGATAGATCATCTAAAACTAGAGCATCTCATATTAATAGTTAGCCAGACATCTGATAGTGTCTCCTGTCTCGCTAAATATGGTGAAACACTAACTACATATATGATAAATGTGTGCAAGGTAACTAGTTAATCCTCTTCAAAGTTACACAATTTCCTTGTGATCGGTAATATAATTAAAAATTAAGATCAGTTTGAGCACTGGTGTACATGTTAGCCTGTTAGGATTAGAGATACAAAGATTTTATTAGAATGGATACTAACAGGAGAAAGCTACAGATTGAAATTTATAGCAGCATTCACATAAACAGTGATGTATAGAAATTGGTTGCTGAGCTGGATTTACACACCTCCTGTACCATTGCGCGGGTTGACTCCTCCATCTTCTTAAAGCTTTGGTAGCGGGTGAGAATATCAGCCATCCTGTTTTAGAATTTACAAAAACAAGGGTTAGCAACTTGACATCATGAACATGAGCGTAAGTAAAATTCACATGGTATTGTAGAGGTTCCTTGTAAAAGGTAAATATCAAAGACATCAACCAGAACAGGATAAATAAATACAAGTGTGGCTAGCAAAGCACTAGGCTAATTTACTGCAAAAATCATAAGGAAATTTTTTTGTTATTTCATTCCATCTGATATATCATGCAAATGTTTCTTTCAACCAGAAAAACCAATTGACCGTAGATCTTTTTGCTAAGTAATGTACAGGATGAAGTGTGACTAAAGCATTAAGTAAAGTAGCTTGAGAAGGAGTTAGGGAAATCATACATCATTCAGTGCACAAAGCAGGAACGACTACTCTATTTGTCATATATTGTATATCTACACCTTGGATTCAAGCATTAGATTAACTTAAAACTAAAGTGATGGAAAATGTACAAGAATTCTATAGTTGTGCATGATAGAAGTGTCTTAGGATGTAGAATGAGGATACCGATATGAATTGGTTGGCCGAAGATCGAATTCGATTTAAAGAGCGAACGTGATTTAGGACATAAAAGGGACAATATGTGATCCATGTGCTGTTTACGTCTTCTGAAACCATAGTGCTGAGAATTTTTCTAGCTTTTTGTTCACATTATTCCTTAAAGTGAAGATTATTTTTCTTTCAAGGTAGCTTTCACCAAAGTTGTCTTTTTCTAGCATACTAACAAGAGGAGACACTTAAAGCACTTGTCAACGATAATATCAACCTGACATCGACACATTGAGAGAATGTTCAAGTCGTCTTGAGCAACAACAATGTATGCGCCTACCTATGCTCTTTTTAGATCTCCATGGCTTTTAGCACCGGAATTTAAGTCACGTATTACCCTATCGCAATAGTGGATTTCTAGGTATTAGACTAAAACCATACACTATATTACCATTAATGTCCACTGGTAAAGATGTAAACTCACATCAACATAAAAAAATGTAATTATATGATGTTTGATAAGAAACCAACAAACCTTAAAAGTTAGTTCAAAATATTGACTCAAAGTAACTATACACGTGACCTCAAACGTTACATTGTATTACTTAATGAATGAGCAAAAAGAATGTACAAACTAGCATCTCCCTCCTTTTATAGAGATGAAGGGAAAAATCCCTAAGTAATCAGAATTCCATAAGAAGCTTACATGCTTGGCATGCAAGCCAAGCAACTAATTTTATAATCTACGTACAATCTAAAACTCTATTTAAACCCCTTATCAATGTCTAAGTCACATTTAAACCCTCTTAAGTATTGTTACCACATATAACAATCTCCACCTTAGGAGTAAAACAAGGCATTAATGATTCTGAGCATCTCATCCAAGCGTAAAACCTCGAACCATGGACCGTTTTGTTAATGAAGCCTTGTACTTAGAACTCCTTTTCTTTATTCCACCGACATTACCTTATGCACCCTATTGACCACGTACTCCGGTTTCTAAAATGTCTACCACGTTAATTGATCATGCTCTTTTAACAAGTGCGCAACTCAAATAGCATTGGTAAGAACTAAGTATTTTTTTACTTGCACCGTGTTAAGTTTTAGCATTGGTGTTTGTCTTTTCCTCAAGTTGTCTAACCTCCAACTATCTTTGAGCCACTGCAACATCATCGTTACTATATTGAATAACCTCACCTTCATGATTTACATGAGCTCCATGCAGTTTCACCTCAAACAAAACACGCTTATGAACATGTACTCCATGGACTCCTGTTTTAAAACTAAGACCAAGTTTTTAAACCCAACTTCTTTTGAACCTCTATTTTGTACACCGTTCCATCGCCAAGTTGATTTAACCCTTTAGAAACCTTACTTGTACTAGCCATTCTTCTTCAAACCTTGCTTTAACCTAGCCAAGTTGATTTAACCCTTTAGAAACCTTAAAATCTCGACTTTTTTTTAACAAGTCTCACATGTTGTGTGCTAAACCCGCTTTCTACATCAAGTCTACAACCTTGATATAACTTGTACTCCAAGTAATCACTTTTCTTGAATCCCAATACCAAGCTAAACCTTACTTATCTTCGAAGAATCACCAAGAGTTGAATTCCAAGAAATCTCGGATACCTTCAAACTTTAACGGTTCAAGATCCTACATAATCAACTAAAACTTGAAGTATTTATACTTTCAAACATGATCACATCTAGAATAAATAAAATACTACACCCTGAAGCTTAAAGATTCATCTTGTGCAAACCCTTTTGAAGCTTGAACCTTGTTGAACTAAACCTTTGGAATACCAACCTTGATAAACCCCAAGACTCCTGCAATAACTTGACAATCTTAAGATTTCAAACCTTTGATCTAAATCTACTTTGAATAGAACCTGCGGATATCTTCAACCACATGTATCACTCTCTCTGATAACCTTTGATTTAGGATCCCTCCGGTGAGATCCTAGACCTATGTGTCTTCGACATACAATTCGAATTTCCTAGAAGATCCGTTGGTTAACAAACCTGCAACGTCAAATCGCCCACCATTGCGCAGAAACTGACGAACCAAAACGAGAATAGATTACTAGTTGACCTAGCTTTAAGAAACCAACGTCATCTTGGCTCTGATACCAATTGTTAGGATTAAAAAACCAACAAACCTTCAAAGTTAGTGTGGAATATTAACTTAAAGTAACCACACACGTGACTCCAATTGTTACTTTGTATTAATTAACGAATGAGCAAGAAAGAATGTACAGACGGGCATCCCCCTCACTTCTTTTTATAATGATGAGGGGGTACAATCCATATGGAATTAGAATTCCATAAGAAGGTTACATACCAAGCAACTAGTTTCATAATCTAAGTACAATCCTAAACTTTATCTAAACTAAATATAATTAGACCTCTTATTAATTTATAAGTCACATTTAAACCCTCCTAAGTATTGCTACTACATAAAACATACCTGAGATACACATGTACAAGAACCATATAAGACATGTAGAGAACACACTTGGCATACACTAATACCTCTGCAAGAATTTTAGATAAGATAAGATGCATGTATGTAATGTTCTACTTACATCATCTACACCGCCTCCCTCCAAATAACAAAAAGGGCTGCCTTGTTTTAGTTTGTTCCAAATCAAATTGTCCACTTGCAAGACAATTAACCAAGCTAAACTTTAAATTTGTAAAGAAAAATTTGATGCAAAACTATGATAAGAAAACTCTCACAATTCTCATACCGAGACTAGGTTGCAATCATGCTATGACCAAACATTTTATGTTTAAAGATGGAAAAGTCCAACTTGGGTGCCATAAATGAATTGAAGAATGGCCAGAATCTCCTATCAAATGATCAAGAATGGGTTGCATTCAAAAGGGACGACTATCTCTTTAACCAACTACGCAAAAGGACGTAGCATAGTGGTTGGTATCTCAAAGAGTAAAATAGACGGTCCATCGTAGAGAATAAGTAAAAGAAGTACAAATGCAGTCAAATTAGATGACCATCGAAGCTTAAGGGTTAATTTATTTGATAGTAACAAGAATTTTGTTCCGTAGAGAAAAACTAAAAAAGTACACATGTATTCTAATTAGATGATAGTTTAAGCTTGAGGGCGAATTTATTTGATAACAAGAATTTTGTTGCCGCCACATCATAGAGAGACTATATTAATACTATGAGAAAAATTTATTTATGTAATTGTCAAGTGCAAAGTAAAACTTATATAAGCAAAGTGTCAAAAGAGAAAATAACAACTATAATCATTATATATATTTAGGCATCAAATTAAAGGCAAGCAAAGATGAAGGGGATAAAACATCTTTAACAAATTTGAAGGTAAACAAAGATGAAAGGATAACAATAAGAAATAAGTAGTAGAATTTTAAATTTGATTATAAGGGATGATGAGGCTACTTAGCCAAAGGCACAAGAGTTGACAATCATTGATGTAACATGGTAAATAGTATTATCATCTCTTCCGTGTAGTTCTTTTATGGCCTACCCATGGGAGGAGCTTAGTGAGGACTGGGAAGGGTCCCGGCCCCCTAGGCCTAAGCCCGTTAGTGTAATTTTTCGAGATTTCATGTGTTAAATTTTTTTTTGTTTCACCTCGGCCCTCCCATCTAATGTATTTTCGGAAAAAAATTTGTTTCGGCCCTCTTACAAATTTTTTTCTAGCTCCGCCACTGGGCATACCATGTTATATTGGTTACTAATTTGAGAGAGATGGCGACATGGATCACGATTTCTTACATGGGATGAATTGGTAGATACTAGTTTAACGTTGTTACTAGTAAAGTTAAGCGGCACCCAACCAAGAAAGTGAGTGTTTGTGAGGCATGCATTTTCACGTCATCGTGATCAATCCAGATGAATCTAAGGAATAACGGCATACATTTTACATAACTCAAGGAACTTTTTGCAAGCCAAATAAAGAATTTCCTCTGTCTAGAATAGGAGTTTGGGATTCAATCCTTAAGAGCCTATTTTGTTGATCGCATTATGATATGTGAGTATATACTAGGGGTGTTGATCATAGAACAACATTGACTTTCACCGTCTAAGTTGTTATTGCCAAAGTTTTCCATAGAAGACACCATGGAATACTTTTTACATGCGAAGTTAGTTAAGATATCGGAAAGGCAATGGAGCGAATGTTGCATGACATGAGGGTTAGTGACAAATATTCATATCTGACATAAAAATCCACACTGGATCATGCTTATAAGGCCTTTCCGTAGACAATAAGCATATGACTTGAAATTGGAGTCAAAATTAATGGAAGTAGATACGAGTTTAATAGTTGAAAATGGTACCCCCGAGGGTGTCTAAGACTTTGAGTGCTTTGATGGAGTCAAAAAAAGGAGGTTAGGTGGAGTCGGCATTTTGAGATCTTTTAATTCAACTCTAGGTAGATAAAAATGAAACCAGAGGATGGCGTGTGGTATTTTGTACCTATAACCAAAACTACCATGTACGTGTATACCATATATCAAAATCAACTGAAGTCTCCCTAGTGCGGTCGTCCTGTTATGAGGAAAAATGTAAGTAATGTTAATGTGATGTTTAATATCCACCATTAACTTATTTATTTATTTATTTATTTATTTTTATTTTTATTTTTTTTGGTTTTGTTTTTGGCAATCATATGTTGAGCACCAAATTAGAGTAGCCTCGAGAAATCTCACTATGTTGACTTAACAAAACAAACTAGGGTGGTTCAAGACAAACTCGAGGGTTCAAGACAAACTCGGTGGTTCTACATTGCAAACATAACAACAACTACCAGCTCCAAGATTTGAATCAACGCCTCCTCTATTAAGAATTCTTAACCTTCGTGTTGGGTTAATTGAGTGTCCAATGGTCTCTATATGGATTTAAACATATATTAGCCTAAGTATAAGAACACTCACTGATAAAGAAATCACCGAGCATTCTTACAACGTTCACGTCAGAGACATCGTCAACGAGTCAAAAACAACTTGAAGATATGCTCTCTAGCTAATGCAAAGTCAACTAGTATGTATAAGAACTAGAAGCTGAAGGACAAAGGTTCACCATGGATCGACAATGCCCTCATGATCCTTTTAGCTCTCTGATTCAACTAACAAAGCTTAGCTCAAACATATCTTTTAGATATATAGGCGGGATTTTTCAAGATAGCAAATGAGCAGGATAAAGTGTATCCTCGAGAAAGTAAAAAACAAGTACGTATCCTCGAGAAAGTAAAAAACAAGTACCAATTGTCATCATTGTCCCTCAACAGCAAGGTTGTTGTGTTTCTAAGAATAGATGCATTTAATGGAAGATGTACTTCACCGGTAAATGTTTTGACACATTTCAACAACCCTCACGTGATATCCTTGTTTGTCTCCTATATAAAGAGAATGTTGGTTGGAGTAAACGTCATCTCTACCATATTTATTTTAACATTTAAGAAGAACATTTGCTCTCATATTTGGACTCGTTATAATCCATGATCAAATCAAAGACCCATGGTTCACTTTTAAACTCTTAACTTTGTTTGAGTTTACTTCATTTGAGAGCAACACCTTATTGTCATTCAGTTAAGTGTTTATCCGCAAGACACTTTGTAATTCTTTGATTCATCTAAATAAAAATTACATGTTGAAGAGTTTATCCTTATATCTTTGTCTTAAATATTTTATTCATTGGTTTTACTTAAACTTCCATTAATAGGGAACTACATTTTGATTTAAGTGTAGTGGAGCAAATTTGATTCGATATAGTGCTACACAAATTTTGAAGCTTGACTTGACATGATTATATTTTCAAATAACCATACAAATATATTGACAACAACAGTAGAAATTTTAATATGTTGAGTATTCTATAAGGACCGCGGGATTAGCGAGTCAAGTATCTAAATACTCAAGAAGATCAAGCTTGATTAAAGTATTTAGAGTCGAGTTTACGTAGCTCAAGAGTTAATCACTTTCACTACTTTCACTTTAAAGGGTGTTTGGGATTGTCATTTATCCTACTTATGCTTTCGCTAAAAAATATATAAGTTGCTTAAAATTATGTACTTTCTAATATGTTGTTCAGATTTGCTCAATTTTTTTATTTATTAAAAATGCAATAATACACGAAAGATAATAATTTGATTAAAAGTTGAGTAGGAATCGTTTATAGAAAATTTAGGTTAAATGTAAAAGTAAAAAACTAATTTTAATACTATTAAATAAGCGGTATGAAGTAAGCAACTTTTCAATTGCTTATACAAAATTGCTTATGTGATTAAAGTAAATGGTGTTTGGATTAAAGAAACTCCAAAAACTTCTTTTCTAAATTAGCTAAAAAACTAAGAAACTCCAAACATCCTCTTAGGGTATTTTCGAATTATGGTACAACTGTCACGAAAGAGATACGCGAGTTCTTCCCATTCTCTTTAAGGCCTCTAAGTCTCGATTACAAATGTCATCACTGTAATGATAACACGTTACCAGTTTCACAATTTTTATTGTACCATTGCATTGTTAATTGTTCTTCCAAACTTGTAGTTATTGTTAAACCTTCAACCGAATAAATTTACCCTTCTACGTGGTTCTTGTTACCACAAGTCTTCACCTATACTAAATTACTCCTTCTAGTGGTTCTACATGTTACCAAGCCTTCGCATAGGTCAAACAGCCATTTTTACCGGACGATTTGGGTCTCCATTATATATATATATATATATATATATATATATATATATATATATATATATATATATATATATATATATATATATAGCAAAGATCTACGCATAGTTGTCTTCCGAAATACAAGTTAAATTTAATATGACTAACGACATTTTGAGGCATACAAGGCAAAGTACATGTTAATTCACCCGGTATAAGCGGCAAACATGTTTGTTGTCTAAATCAGGTTACTTGTCTAAATCTAGTCCAACTTAAGCTATTTAGAAGGCACGTTGCCCAATCTACCAAATTGTATAATGTTTTGATCCAAGCTTTTGTTTGTTATCTCACTCCTAGTTGCAATCTCAAATTTCTTACTTATTGAGAGGTGTCTCTAGTTATGCATACTGGACATATGCAAATTCTATTAGAATGGATTATGATCCTCTTATGTTGAGATCAACATGACTAGTCGTGTGGGTCATGTTGTTTCATGTAAGAATGATTTGCTCTAAAGTTTCAAATAGAAAGTGAGTCTTCTTATGCATTCGCGTTTTCTTATGTGAGACCATGTTTAGTCATATTATCGATTTCTAGTTTTCTTATGCGAGACGATGTCTAGTCATATTATTGATTTCTACATGAATGGATCTTCATCTTTTCTAAAATATACGAACCCCAAATATTTGTTTGTTTTTAAGGCATGCCCTAAATATATTTTTTTTCCCATTAACAAATACATATTCTCAATATTTGCACCTATTGACTCTACTCTTCTGTGTACACAATGAGGAAAGTTCAATGCAGAACCAAAAATATTTAAAGAACAAATCGCAACATCTCAGCCCTTGATCTAATTTTGATCTGATGGTTACCTTTACTTTCATTTGTCTAACTCATTTAGCTGTAGGGGTAGTTGTGTCTTTTCATTTACACTCTTACCCACTTGTTGACAAACATTATCATTTATACACTCTTTCTCTCTCACCTTACATTCATCTGATCTAATCTTTTCAAACCCAATAAATCTTTACTAAATAATTTGCTTCTCATTGCTGGCGGTGGCAGAGCTAGATTCTTACTTGACGGTGGGAGATTGTGCCGGCGTTAGTGGCGTTGTGAGATCAGGATATGACGGAATCGGAAACTCCGATGCCGGAAAGAATGAATCGGATTGAGAAAAGTCGTCATTACCGGAGCATTGATGAGAGTGAGGATACCAAACCATAACAGAATTCTTCAAATATCAAAAGCAACTCTATGTTTTAGGGAAACGAGGTGTTGTTCAATCGCGTACATGAGAGTGGTACTTGATTCAGTTGACATAATAGTAATGATAATGATGTTAATCAGTGTGTGTGTTTTTTTGTTTAAGTGTGTGTGAGAGGAAACTGAAAAATGGATTTGTATTTATTTTTGAGAAATTGGTTTTGGTGATAGAGATGAAGAAGAGCCGTTGGAAAATTGGTTTTGATTTCTTCAAATATCAAAAGCAAGTCTAGTGACAAATTGTCTTTTTTTTTAAGTCAAAATAAGAAATGAATGGTACTCGTACTATTTTTTCTTTTTGTGGTAACTGATAGTGAACGGAAAGAATTGTACCCAAAATGTATTGTTTCAATGGTCAAAGAAATAAGACAAAGGTGGACCCCAACAAAGTTGTAGACGTTTTTTTTGTTGTGTGTATGTTAAATTTTAGACAAAAATACACGTAAAAAGCTAGCTAGTTTGTGTCATCTATCATCATTTTCTTTAGTAAAAAAAAACATGTGATTTACACGCAAATCACATGTGATTTACACACGAATCACAACAATAACAGAATCACTTTATAGATTAAAACATAATTACATATGATTTACACTAGAATCACATGTGATTTACACACGAATTAAAAAAAATATATCACACGTGATTTAATAAAAAAATATATTTTATTATTAACATTTACTTTAGTAATTTTTATTTTTTTATTTTTTTTTTATTTATTTATTTTTAACTAGACTTCTTGTAGTTAGTTTTATATATTTAGCTTGTTTTGGATCACATGAAAGTGAACACATGTGTACTTTGAGATGTTCGGATTCTGAATGAATGCACTCTTTTGTTGTTCAATTTAAATTTTGTGTTTTCTTTATTTCATTTTTTTGTTAGTTTTGACCTAACCAGAATGTGAAAAACCAAAAACAAAAGTTATGACGTTATTATTTGTTTGTATAATGTCTACGATGATTAAATCACATGTGATTTACACACGAATCACATGTGATTTACACACGCATCACATGTGATTTACACACGAATCACAACAAAAAAACAGAATAACGTGTGATTTACTACTTTTTAGATTAAAATAAAATCACATGTGATTTACAACCGAATCACATGTGATTTACAGCCGAATCACATGTGATTTTAGTCGGCTCGCAATGCCAAGTCGGAAAACCAGACAAAAAATAAATAAAAATAAAAAATCGTCGAAAGTATATACTAGTGCATATCTATAGAAAGATAATTTAATTCTCGTCGCGACGGTATATTTTTCGTAGCTTTAATATTTACCGTTTGCAAGATATGTCACTTTTAAAAAAAATGTGAAAATGGGTTTTTACATAATTACATTTATGCCCTTCCTTTGTTATTTATTAATTTAATCACTACTATTGAATGAAAAAGATGATGGATGGTTTAGATCTTGTGATTTGTTTTTTAGATATTAGTGGTTTGTCATAGATCTCACCTCTCTACACAATAGTACTACATCTATATCCAAATCTTTTGCTAGTTTAATGTAAACAAGCAATAAATAAAATCAAGAACAAGCTTCGAACTTGTGACCCAAAAGAAGGTATCATTCTTTGATAAATTAAAGCTTCGAATCTAATCACCATTGAAATTGGAAAATAGTCATTTTGTAAGTTAGTAACAACAGAAGTTACTTTAGAAATAAAATAAAATTTTAAAAAGCATACAGTATCATGAAAGCTTTTATGGGTCATCTTAAATGGTGTCATTTTTGCTTTTAGACATAGTTTTTGGATTTTACCTCCTCATACCCTGCTCCAGCGGGATTGAGTTTGTTGTTGTTTACATAATTTTTGGATATCAGAAAGTGTACAGTATCGTGAAAGCTTTAAAAAAAGTATTGATTTTTTTATTTTTTATTTTTATTTATTTATTTATTTTCAAGAATGAGCAAACTAAGATTGCTTTTTGCCTATCGACAATATATGCAAAAACAAGCCGCTCCGTTATCTTGCAGTGGAAACCAAGCTCAACAGAATATATGCTTCTGTTACAGCACAAATGTAGCATAGTAAAAAGCTAATGGCAAAGTTACAAACATGCCCATTTTGGTTACAAACATTTTCTTGTTGGATAATTCAATGTTAGCAAGAGATAGTATAAAGCTAATGTCTAGTTATCAGGAGGGTCTCCATTTGGGTTGTTTTTAAAGTCACGGGTCAGCAATCTCTTCTCAAGTCAACAACAATCTTTGAATACAAGTCTCATATTTGATTAAATGTGTTTTGATGATAAGTATCGGTTTCAATAGTGGAGTGGATTTTAGATGAGAAGACCATGTTGTTTGATTCAAAATTGCAATACCCATGTTAATTTTTGTTGTCATTGTGAAGTTGTTTTTAAATGAGCAGATCATATATGTAACTCGCAAGTGTACTAGGGAAACCTTGTCGTGAGAGAATATATCGACTCCCTAAAAACAAAAATATTAGATAAATGAGCGCGTCCGTGATTCACGTTTGCATCTTTACCACAGAGTAGCCATATCCATGACACAAAAGATGAGTAATTTATACTGCCACAGCCCCGACGCAAAGACCCGCATCAATATAGCAAGAACGTTGTTGAATTGTGAGATAGAATACTTGGACAATTTTGGAGAGGCGTATTATCAAATTAAAGGCTTGCTTAGGCAAGATTCTGAATCCTAACTAGCTGGTTTTCTACTGGTGAACTAAATAGCCGATTTCAAATCATGTCCTCTGTGATTAAATTAAACCGTGAACTTTGGCAACGTGGTAACACCAAATAGATTGACATATTCTAAAAACTTCATTTTTGAAAGCAAAAAAAAAAAAAAAAAAAAAAAAAAAACAATATTTCCAGCATTTGCTTAAGTTGCATTTCTCATGTTTTAAAACGACTCCTGTTGTAATTGGGTAATAAATTAAGATGTTATTGCACAGTGCAACTTAACACTCCAATAAGGACATGACAATAATATAAAATAGCCTGAAATCTCCACATAAACATGTCCCTCAAAATTTATATCAGACTTCCAAGCACACAAACAATTTTACAAGAAACAAAATAATGGAGTGTATGGTTGGCCAATGTGGCGTCGACTATATGGGCACAATACATTATTGTATTCATGGCTGTTACCAAATATAGGATACACAAAGCTATAGATACACCACTACCAATGATTTCATGGACTAAAAGTTAAGCAAAATAATGCACGTGTAAAGAGGTAAGACTTACAGATATAGTTGCATGTCAAAGAGAATATATATTTGTGGGACAAAGGCATTCTTTGCATGATGGCCTACAACCATGTGTATGTATATATGCATGAGACTAAAAAGCTAAAAAAAATCTATTCAAAACATCTTCCTAAATCATACTGTACATCTTTAATTTTGACGGTATAAAATTTGTCATTGATTTGATTTCATTTATCAAAACAAACAAAGACCTGTACTTGGTATGCATTGCCTTAACAGCTAAAATAGTGGATTTTGTTTTAAACAATACTGGACCCGAACAATTTCAAAATTTTACTGCTTACAAAAAAATTTGTACTGGATTGCCCCCTGTAACTAGATTTTACTGCTCAAAGGTGATAAGATACGGATGATTCACAAGAAATAAGCATATACTAAGCTGTTAGGCAAATTGCAATAAACAAAAAGCAAAACAATAAAGAGCACCATGATTTAACATGTTTTAGAAGATATCAACCAATGTCTGTCGACATATAGGAAATAGAGAGAAAGGACATATCTGAAAACATGATATACTTTTATATTTGTATAAGCAGACACAAAATATAGGAAGATGTAACAAACCTCGCAAATAAATAGCTGCAATTCAGTTTTCCATTTTCAAAAGTATATAATCAGTTAAACAACAACAATACAATAATATACATGAAATCCATAACTTCATCACCGTAAACGGAAACCGTATTTTACGGCTAATTTTAGAAACTGATAATTGACTGTGAATACCTTTCACCAGTAGAAAAGTCCTGAAGTTTGCCTCTTTCAGAGAAAACAAAAAGAGCAACATCAACATCACACAGCTCAGACAGCTCATACGCTTTCTTCTTCAATCCGTTACGCCTTTTCGAAAACGACACTTGACGACTATTCTTATCTTCAATCAACTTCAGTTCGACTTTGCCTCGCCCCATGCCGGCGCTTTTAGTTTTTTTCTAGCGAAAACAGCAGAACCTGACGGTGTTAGGGGTTCGTAAGTGTACGGTGAAATGATTGGATTGCACAGAGACCGTGTATATATGTAGTATGTGTTGACGGAGTGCCACATGTCTTAAGTTTACCGGTATGTAGAGGACTAGAGGTTGGTTGAAGTATTATTTCAATTTCTTTTTTACCTTAACCGACTCTGTGTGTTCTTAACAATTCAATTTCGTAAGTGTTTGTGGTAAACAAAGATATTTATTATGGAATTTGGCGGTTTATACTTGGTTGACAAATGGCCACTAAATATCTTTTTTCTTCAACGTGCATGATTTACGTATTTAACCCTATATCTTAACGCATCTGGTGCTCTAAGGTTTTAGTGAAATGCCAATTTCACCCTTCAGTAATTGTATAAGTAGGTCACTTAGGGTACTCGTAGTCGTAGAAGTAAATGATGATACTGGGGTTGTAGCTGAGTTGCAGCTCATATTATAAGCTGTAAGCTGGGTTTTATATTTTTATAAAGTTGTTTGATTAATCAGTTCGAGTTAAAGCTGGAGTATTAATGTAAAATTGCAGAGAATAAATCAAATTAAATTCATATATATTTTCAGTTTTTGCATGGTAATCTACTATATTTTAACGGGTATTTAAGTAATTTGACTAACTATATCAGCCCTCACAAGCCCGTTTTTACTGGCTTAGGCTTGTGGAGGCTTATGACTCATAAAAGCTTCCACAAACCTGTGTGACAAATAAAGTTTATTTTATAATTTAGTTTATTTTAAAAGCTCAAGCCCCTATAAGTCACTACAAGCCCCACGGCTAACAGAACCCTTGTAGGCTTATATAACACATTTTTTATGCGTTATACTAATAATTTGGTACTTGGTACTATCATTTAATTTTACTAGTTAAGAGACATGCGCACGCACGCACCGGGTTTGGACAACATATTATTAGATTTAAAGCGCGCGCGCGCACGCGCACACACACACACACACACACACACACACACATATATATATATATATATATATATATATATATATATATATATATATATATATATATATATATATATATATATATATATTTGCATAAGTTGTCTTTAATTTTTAATTTTTTATCGAATAAGGTTTGTTGAAATTGTTTAAGACATTAACATGAAACGAAATTAAAGCATGAAACATAAAGATTGGATTTACAAGAGCTCCATTAAAGTTGAAACCAAGAGGGTTACAAAAAAAGATGAACATCAAACGAAGTTATTTTTTATCGAATAAGGTTTGTTAAAATTGTTTAGGACATTAACATGAAATGAAATTAAAGCATGAAACATGAAGATTGGATTAACAAGAGCTCCACTAAAGTTGAAACCAAAATGGTTAAAAAATAAGATAAACATAGTGAATATTCAAAAGTTTTAAAGTATCTTAAATCATGATATTTCCTAGAAGGAAAAAACTAAATTAAATTATTACGTCGAAACAAGAGGGTTACAAAAATAACATAAACTAAATTAAATTTTTATTTGATAACAAGAATTTTGTTGTCGCCACTCATAGAGAGACTTTATTAATAGAGGATAGCTTGACTACAATTTTTGTAGCCAATTAGCTACAATCCTTCACCAAATTAAATAAGAAAATGAATCAGGGTCCTATAGAAAGAAGTCAGGGACCCACAACTCAGAACAACAATTTGTAGCACAAATTATAAAGAATTGTCTACAATTCAATTGTAGCTAATATATTCTCATATTAATATTATGAGGAAAATCTTATTTATGTAACTTTCAAGTGCAAAGTAAAACTTATATAAGCAAAGTGTCAAAAGAGAAAATAACAACTATATTCATAGTATATATTTAGGCATCAAGTTAAAGGTAAGCAAAGCTAAAGGGGATAAAATTATTAATGGATAGATGGGTTTGGATCCATTAGGGTTTCATTGTATTTGTCTCTATATATATATCGTATCAATAAAACGTATCACCTACGGGTTTTATCAATCTAACATGGTATTGGAGTAGGTTGGATCCTCAGATCTAGGTGGCTAAGTTGATCTGCCTCCTCTATGTCACCCCGCCAAACCTTAGCCGCCATCATTTATCCATTTTGCTTTTATTTTTGTTTCTTTGCTTTTGCTTTTCCTTGTTGCTGCATGATGAAGATTAATCTCTACTTGCTGTCGGATGTCGTCATCAAAATTAATTATTTGCTTTACTGCTTTTGCTTTATTATCGCTTTATTTTACTTTTGGTGCTGCTGATGAAGATTTTTCTCCGCTTGCTATTAAATGTCTTCATCAATAAAACTTTTATTGCTTCAGTGTGTATTTAATTTTCTCATCCAATCCGAGCTTTCGTAATTTCGCCGCTCGAATTTCGGAGGAGTATTAGTAGATATGGCCCAAGCCCGCTTGAGGATTTGGATCCATCAGGGTTTCATTGTATTTATCTCTCTATATATAGTATCAATAAAACGTATCACCTACGTGTTTCTATCATTCAAGAAAAATATCTTTAACAAATTAGAAGGTAAACAAAGATGAAAGGATAACAATAAAAAAGTGAAATAAGTAGTAAAATTTAAATATGATAATAAAGGATGATGAGGCTACTTAGCCAAAGCCACAAGCATTGACAATCATTGATGTAATATGTTTAATATGTTATCATCTCTTTCGTGTAGTTCTTTTATGGCTTGCTTTGTCAAATTGATTACTAGTTCTTTCATGGCTTTCCATGTCATATTGGTTACCAATTTGAGAGAGATGGTGACATGGATCACGATTTCTTACATGGGATGACTTGGTAGATACTAGTTTAACGTTCTTACTAGTAAAGTTAAGCGGCACCCTAACAAGAAAGTGAGCATTTGTAAGGCATGCATTTTCACGTCATGGTGATCAATCCAGATGAATCTAAGGAATAAAGGCATACATTTTGCATAACTCGAGGAACATCTTCATGCCAAATAAAGAATTTTCTCTATCTAGATTAGGAGTCTATGATTCAATCCTTAAGAGCCTATTTTGTTGATCGCATTATGATATGTGATTATTTACCAGGAGTGTTGATCAAAGAACAACATTGAATTTCACCATCTAAGTCGTGATTGCCAAAGTTTTCCATAGAAGACAGTCAAGACACCATGGAAGCCTTTTTGCATGCGAAGTTAGTTAAGATATCCGAAAGGCAACGGAGCGAATGTTAAATGACATGAGGTTTAGTGACAAATATTTATATCTGACATAAAAATTGATAAGGCGAAAAGTGTACCGCTTTTAAGGGGTCATTTAAGCCCGAATTCGTGATTATTTGATCAATTATTGCCCTAAATCGTTCCTTTTGTCATTTTAGGTACTTTTGAGGAGAAATATGGAAAATGAGGCATTTTGAACGTTTTTGGAGCGATTATGTGAAGAAAACGACAAAGTCTCAAATTCTTGCTAAAAACAGTACCTGACGGCGTCAAGCTTTCCTACATGACGGCATCACCCTTTGACAAAGAGGTGGATAATTCAAGTTATACGTGACGGCCCAGAACTATTTCAAGCATTGAAGCCTGACGGCGTCACCAAGGCCGTCAGGGTCAAAACACATGTGACGGCCCAGAGCTTATTTACACATGACGGCGTCAAAAGTGGATCTAGGTAATAACGTGACGCCGTCAAGATGTAAAATCTATATATAGTTTTCTAGTTTTCTTTCATTGGTGTGCAACTTTAAAGGGAGAAAACCCTAGACGAATTTACAGATATTTCAAGGGTTTCAACCCTTTGTTTCCTCCATGTTCAATTGAAGATAAGTCTTTCATCAAATCATTCAATATGTTATGTGTTGTTTGATTATATCTTACGCTTGTCTTCTCTTTAACATGCTAGGCTAGGTTTTTCTTGTGTTTGCTTAGATGTAATGAAACCTAGATGTTGATTATTGGTTGATGGTTAGCTTATAATTGTTGTGGATGATTGAATTCGATGTTAGGCTTAAGAAAACTGGCAGAATTCCAATTGGTAACTTGCTTGAACGTCTTAAGAAACATGATCGGAGGCGTACTACGATTTATTGGTTGTATTTAATGCGTAGGTAACTGCTAGTGATACTATGTTAGGAGCTAGTAGTCGGCTCGACATAGAATGAAGTAGAAGCCTATAGAGTTAGGGAATATCGTACACGGCCCTACGACTAGTATTAAGGAATATAACCCGTCATCCATGCAATTGTAACAAGTTAATCAACCGGTAAAAGATATCTAGGGAGTAGTGAAATCTAAGTAAACACATTTTCTCTTATTATTGTTTTCACCACAATTTAGCTTAAGTTTAGTTTATTTTATTTTGATTGCATCTTTAGTTAATTAGGTTAGTTGACTAGTAACTAATTCCGCCCACTCCTTCCAAAACCGAGATTTTTACTTGCTTTCTATAAAATATAAAAATACAAAAAGAATCATCCCTCACCTTTAGACCTAGTTTAGTAGAGTTTTAATCCTAGCGAACACTATTCCTAGAGTTGAACGATCAATCCCCCGGTACTTGTCACTATACTATACTACAACGATCAGGTACACTGCCTGGCGGGGATTGCAAGCTTCTCAAGATCCCTTGAGAGGTAAAACTTTTTGCAAGGTTGCAAAACCACGCATCAAGTTTTTGGCGTCGCAGCCCGGGAAATAGTTATTGTCTAGCTTGAAATTTCTTTTTATTAGGTCTACTTGCTAGATTCCTTTCTAGTGAGATTTTTATTTTATTTTTGTTAGCTTTCTTGTAGTCTATCTCTTCTTTGTGTCTTTGTTTGTAAAAACCTTTCCATTGACTCTTCCGTTCACCATTATGGAGAACGCGAGTCCACCATACTACCAACCACAAAATTCATCCACTCCAAATGACATCTTGATGTTTAAACAACATGAAGATGAACCTATCTATGATGCATGGGCTCGTTTTAAATATTTACTCCGAAAAGTCCCTCATCATAGTTTCGATCTGTGGTCCCAAATTGAAATATTTTACCATCGTGTCGACCACTATACCAAAATGGACATTGACCACGCCGCAGATGGGGACCTTTGGGGATTAAGTGCTGAAGAAGCATGGGAAGCCATAGAGGATTGTGCCCAACTCGCCAAAAAGTTGGACAACCCAACAAACGTTGTTACAGATCAATTGCTCGCAAGTTTGAGGGAACAAGCAAGAAGTTTGTTTGGGGATAATAAGTCTATAGATGAGATACCTAGTTGCATGGAGTGGTTTGATTCCACCATAATACAAGATGAACACATAGGTAATCTAGATACAATGGAGGATGAGGTGAATAACATAAGCCCACTCAGTGCTCCACAAGTCCTACCATCATTCGATGCGTACACACCTCCCTTGACTTACCCGGAAGAAGTAGAAGAGACTATAGGAACCCCAATAGAGGTAGAACCCTTGGACCAAACACAACTAGATGAAATAGGTTTGAATACTTGTAGTCACAACCTTTCTCTTAGTTTTAAGGAAGTTCCTAGTTTTGATGAACCGGAGCCTCAACCAAATCCGTTACCTAATCTTCCATCCTTGGATGAAAGTTTAGGAATTAAAAAAGGTCCCGATCCACTCATCAAACCATATAGTCCGGATAGTCTTGGGATAAAGGTAGTAGACTCTAAGCCTTGTAAAGAGGAAGCTGACATAAGAGTGAACCATGACCTTACATACTTACATCACCCATTCATGATTGATCATAAGAAACATTATGGGTTTAAACTAGGTTTATTTGGTCAAGATGGATTCCCAACTAGGAGTCTCTCAAAGTTGATAGAAGATGATCCCTTTTTAATAGAAAACTTCAGCTCACCCATTGACCAAAGTGAACTAGGTAAGGTTATGATGATAGGAGCACACCCCTTTGAGCATATAATTCATCCACCACTCTTACCTCACGTGGCATATTTCCACTCTAAGGGTGTGTATCGCTACTTCCACCCGTACTTAATCCTAAGTGTAGGGAAAACCTCACATATTTCCGTTAAATAAGGGTAGAGTCAGGCTCGTGACTCGAACAAAAACAAGCGCTTATTGGGAGGCAACCCAAGCTTTTATTTGTTTGTTTGTTTATTTGTGTGATTTTATTTGTTTCCGTATGCGTGCTTTAATTTTATTGTTTGTGGATCATGGTTCAAAATAAATTGTGAAAATGCTTTATTTTGTTTTTAACCTCGTCTTAATTACATATAAAGGTATTTTGCAAAAGCTAAGTGTAAAGGAGACCCAAATTTGTTTCTAAGAACGAAATTGAGCATGAACCACAACAATATTAAATATGTATATTAGTAATTGTTTGAGTCAAATGCTTGTATCGAGTCATAATGATGTTTTGCAGGATTTTCCAGGAAGTAAGGCATAAGTTTTTCCAGAAATTTTTCGGAAACTTAACATGAGATTTTTGCAGGAATATTCTGACGGCGTCAGGAGTTATAACCTGACGGCATCAAGTACAAAAATTTTGAAGAATTTTGCAAGGTTTGTTTATACCGGAGTCTTAAAGTTTTTGTTGATTCTTTAGTTTTATAAACCCCAGGAAATCTGCAAACATTCATTCCACAAGCATTATATCTTAATTTGCTTTATAGGATTTTTAGTATATATAGATTGCCGCCGATTTTACGTGAGGTTTTCCTTGATTGTTTTCTCAAGTTTAACAGATTACATTGGACAAGAAGATGATTTATATTTCTGGAGGGAAGCTTTCAAAGTTCATTTTCTTGGAAGAAGATCTAACCTTGTTGACACATTATCCACACCGAACGAATCAGGGGAGTTTTTGTTTTCATTCTTTTACCTTCATTACTTTTACATATTTTTTATTGAACATTAGGGACAATGTTCAGCCTAAGTGTAATGGGATGGTAAATAATGATACCTTAGAGAATACGATTGCACTTGAGTTTGTCTGTTTGATAGTAGGTTGTAATAAAACTGAAAGAAATACTTGTTAGGGCAATTTTAGCGCCAAATTTAAAATTTTTTACAATATTTAGGAGTGAAGCTTTAGCCTTAATAAGCGTCTCATGGATAGGAGTTGTATAACTAGCACAAAAACCGTACCACTCAAAAAAAATTTCCACCCAAATATGTGAGGTTCACCTTTAGATTTGTTAGGATAAGCATTCATTATTAGTGCTTATGAGTGTACCGGTAGTATTTAGATTCCAGAACTTGCGTTAGTGATGCATCCCGAGACCGCTAGTGAGACTACATTCGTGTAGTTAGGATTTACTACATGATAAGAGGCATTAGGATCACCCTTGTGTTAAACCCGTATCATAATTATTTGACCTATAAAGTCATAAGTATTTGACTATAAAGTCAACTAATTTTTCTCACACCTTTGCGTTGTACTCATTTTTAGTACACGATACCCCTAGTACACCCCTCCGAGCCTATCTTTTTCTTTTCTAACTTTAAGCATTTTACTTAAAGGTAGAATTTGTTAACAATCCACCCCAAATGTGCAACCAAATCGCCTTAGCCTTCCTTGTATGCACTCATCTTTAGTGCATTATTGTTATGTGTTTAAACCCCTAGTTAATTATCTAATTGATTACATGGTTGCTAAGTCGAGTCATATCTTATACATATTGTTTTGGGACGATTGAGACTCATGGGTAAAGTACTATTGTTATAAAGTAATGGGGAAGACGTCAATTATTACCCCCATATGTGCGTTAATATCTAAAAGTACTCCAAGTGTTTTGATTATCTTAATTTGAGTTATTAGAATAGTTGATTGTAAAGTATGTAAAAGTTCAAGTGTAAGGGGGACGTAAATCCCCTATGATGTATTATTTTGGATGGTTGGGCAAGAGTGTACGCAAAAAAAAAAAAAAAAAAAAAAAAAAAAAAAAAGAGAAAAACATACGGACTACCATCCCGTTTCATTTTATGTTTGTTTCATAGTTTGTTAGTTTATAATTAGCTTAAGTCGAGTTGAGTCTTGGCTTAGCAACGCCGTATTGTACATGTAATTAACCAAGATGATTAACTCGCTACCAGTAAATATTGCCTTTATCCAACAAAACCGTGTTTATCATATCCCTACACCTCACGTAATAACCCTTTTAAAAGACCTCTTTGATAGTTTATCCTAGGTGCTTACGCCAAGTGGTGGAGGTTTGATCCTTTCTCAAGCCTATGGTAATCTATTTGCTATGACAGGTAGTGAGAGATGTTTTCCATTTCCATATTGTGATATATACTTTATTACACCCGAGAGATGTGAGTATCTAAACACTATTTGTGAGGTGCTAGTGTATAATTTCCGTGCTTGTTTTTGGTTTGAAGTGGAACGATTATTTGTTGTAATTACTTTTATATTAGTGTTAAATGACCCCTAGCTTGTATTTTGATCAGAATAAAAGCGCATTTGCTTGAGGACAAGCAAATCTCAAGTGTAAGGGTATTTGATAAGGCGAAAAGTGTACTGCTATTAAGGGGTCATTTAAGCGCCCGAATTCATGATTATTTAATCAATTATTGCCCTAAATCGTTCTTTTTGTCATTTTAGGTACTTTTGAGGAGAAATCTGGAAAAGGAGGCATTTTGGACGTTTTTGGAGCGATTATGTGAAGAAAACGACAAAGTCTCAAATTCTTGCTGAAAACAGTACCTGACGGCGTCAAGCTTTCCTACATGACGGCGTCACCCTTTGACAAAGAGGTGGATAATTCAAGTTACACGTGACGACCCAGAACTATTTCAAGCATTGAAGCCTGACGGCGTCACCAAGGCCGTCAGGGTCAAAACACATGTGACGGCCCAGAGCTTATTTACACATGACGGTGTCAAAAGTGGATCTAGGCAATACGAATTTTATCTTGGCGGCGAGTTGACGGAAGCCTCCTGTAATTTTCCCATACGATTAGTAAATGTTAACATGGAATAAAAGGGTATTACATTAACTTAACACCATTTTTATGGATAACAAATTTTTTTTGTTATAGATGACTTGATATATGAATCACTACGATAATTTGTGATTGACCATTTATCTAGGAACGATGCTTACACACAACCTCGATAGTCTACTAATATTGCGAACAATAAATATAAAACGTTTATAATTATAAATATACGTTTCGTTTAATTACCGTACACTATTTATATATTTCCCGAGCCTACGAAAATTCCCAAGATTGCTCACTAATATTTTTGGACCTCGACACAATACCCGAAGCACACTACGTGGGCCCACAGCACCCTATGGGCTATGTTTAAAACCAAATAGCAAACCAAACGGACCTTATTTCTTTTTCTTTTTCGATTGAGCCTGAACCAAACCAGCAGCCCACCAGGCCATAGTCCAAACGCACCCTTGATTATTATGTTTTCTTTTGTTTTCTGTCGCGACCAAGCTCCAAACCACCCTCGTTGTCTATCAAATTCGACACATAACATTATTATGTTTTCACATCTCTTGATTTACCATGTTGCCAAGAATTGAGAATGATATATTTCGTTGCATAACTCCCTCGCTTACTACCTCAGATACAACCCAAGTAAACTACAAAATTCACCCTTGAGGAAATATAGCTCAACGTGTCACAAGTTTTCTACAAACCTCCCATGCTCCCCAATGACAACAAAACCGACTCTATACATCTTGTGAATGTCAGGAATGAACAGGAAATCTACTTACACATTCATAGCTTTGTAACATTTCGATTGGACAAGAAGAGAGGTAGCATGTATTCATTTCTATCCCACACTCAATCTCATGTGATCTCTGCTTGTTTACACCCTCTAAAAACTCACTATAAAAGCCTCCCATGCAAGCTCAGTTGGTAACACTCACATATACGTACCACATTTCAAGTTATAATGAAGGATATGGGTTGTTAAGGGACAAACGGTTTGTCAAGCGTACAAAGCCTCAAAGCAAGTCTAGGATTCCAAGTTTACTCATCTTGAACCTTTGGTAGATCGTGAATTGAACCACACAACTAGTTTCCTCTCACTCGATCCCTACTAACATTTTACGCCACCCTTGTGAGGTGAGGTAAGAACCATGTACTATCTTTCTATTTTTGGACATACATTCATATGGTTTGGCATGAACACTTACTATATATAACTTGTAAATAATAAACACGACATATACTTTTTACACCTTGTACCATTTGTTAGCTAGGTCATTAACGAGACCCTATAAACGTTTGGAACTCATAATTAACGTATAAACACAAATATCACACGTTTCTATAATGATTTGGACCTATACGAATTGTGTTAAAAACACTTAGATTATTTTGGCATTGAAAACCAGTTTAAGAACGAGTTTGTGCCATTTACTTTAATCGTGTAACTAAATAATTCGACACATAACGACCCCATGTTTAAGCTTGAACTAATAATTTATCTTATGAACAATCGATACAAGTAAATATCTAAGCCTAACGACTTAGTTTCATTGCTTACACGACCCTAAAGTGAATCGAGATTTGTATAGAATTTCAAGGAAATTAAATCAGTTTTAGGCCAGTTAAGCCCAATAAGCAGTTTTAAGCTTATTTCAATAAGCTAATCGTACCAACTCTTTTGAAATGTTTTTATAACTTAAAAATATGGACTAAGGTAGGTCTAGTGTTCCCCCTACCCTTTTGGATCATAAAACGTTAACGGGCCCTAAATTTTGACTCGTTAAGCCCATTTAAGGTAAAACGAAGGATTTAAGCTAATAAGCAGTTAGAATAAGCTATTTTGAATATTCTAAGCTTATTGGAAAAGTAAAAATGTTAAGTTTTGAATTTGGTAACTTTTGGACTATTTTTGCAAAAATTGGTAACGAAGGACTAAAACTGTCAAAAATGTAAAGTTAGGGTAGAAACCATCAAAACTGATTTTTATGAGTTAAAAACTGTTAATAATGAAACTTGGAGTTAATAAATGTAAATATTGATACTCATGGACCTAAAATGTAATAAAAATTAACTTGGACTAACGATGTAAAATTTGTACCGTTAGGGTTAAAAGTGTAACTTTGGAGAAACTTAAAGGATTTTTGCTGTAATATTATTTTTTAATAATAATGTTATATACGTATATATATTTTTGAGGTAGAACTTATGAACTTAACTTATATATATATATGTTATATAATTCGTATAATTATAATTAAATTTTGATGATATAACGATACGTAATTATTTTCTTTTACACCTACATCGTAACACATCGCCTACACACATTTCGACTTATTAATGAATAATGTTCGCAATAAAATGAGACTTAGACTATCAAACTAAAACTTTTCATATCTTTTTGGTTGTGTGTGAAGCCGTTGCCTTGCATCGTTGTGATTACGATTATTTTACCGTACTACTAAGGTGAGTTCATAGCCCACATTTAACTTGTTTCATGGGTGGATACATGCTTAAAAATCGAACACAAGTCTTTTCTTGGTATTATGATACCGGCTGATATTATTATTCCTTAAGTTGCTATTGCCAAAAGTCCCTCGATCATGAACCTTAATCACTTGTAGGGTGAACGTAAATAATTGTGAATAGATCTATTAGGGATTGACAATCCCCCATTTGGTTGCTAGAGGGAAGCCACCAAATGCACTTTATTTGATTTCATAGGTTAGTGGCAAATACCTATCCTGGGGGCACCTTATTTCACATCATTATTATAGTTATTTTGATATCTGTTAATCGTTGCGTGTCATGAGTTTAACGCAATAATAGATATGATTTTCAACTTGTTTATTTGTATCGATATACAGTAAACGTCTATCTCTTGCGTTCAAACTCTGAATTATAAACCTATGAATTTCACTCAACTTTTGTTGACTTTTAGCATGTTTATCTCAGGTAACTGAATGGGATGGATCTCGAAGGCACGGAGCGGGCATGTAACCTGGAATGGACATTAAAGAAATGTTTATGTTTCTTGAAATAAAAACTTGTTGTTGAATAATGAAACATCTTGGAAACTTGGATATTTGGTATTTTAAATAAAAACTTAAAACGTCTCACTAGAGTCGTTTTCTATGATTGTGACAAAGATCCTCGATATAATACCCCAAAAGTCTTCCGCTGTCAATATTAAGTCTTCCGCTGTATTGTTCATTTTTTCGGGTGTTATAGATTGGCATCAGAGCCACAGTTATAGTGAACCAAGTGTTTTTGTAACATTGGACTATAACTACGCTTTTAACGGACACAATTTTTATAAAATACCACCTTACGCCCTCCGTGCCTGAGCATTCCAATAGCTGGTAAAATTATTATTTACTTTATGACATCTTATTAATTGGTTATGATTATGCATATATTTACTAATCGGGATTATTACAGTGCCATGTCTTCAAACACCCATCCTATTAGCTTGTCATCAAATTCAGGAACTGAGGATGGTACTTCAGCCTATGCTCCATCAGTTATGCCCATGTCTCCTGCAACAGATAGTTACATGCAAAGCCAGCAGTTCCTGCCTGCATCTGACACAGAGGCTTCTCCTCTGGCATCATCTGGTCTGATTCGCCGAAATTGGCAAATTCGACAACTTCAGCCGTATGAAGCAAGTACTGTTGTATCACTACCAGCTCTTGTCATACCACCTTAATCAGCTATGCCACCACCACCTGCACCACCTGTGATATCATCACCACCACCTACTGTCTTCTACAGTCAGACCACCACTGTGCCACTAGCATCTTCTCCACCACTAGCATCACCACCTGCAGCTAACCGCAGTGTTCCTGTGTCACCTCATCAGAGAACCTACCCAATACGCTCATCATCTTCGGATCCCTATGTCCACAGCAGACGTCGAAGGACCCATAAACGAGTGGATGCTCGCAAATGGTCATTCTTGTTACCAATCATGCATTACTGGCGATCTCAAGAAGGTACACCAACTGCTAGAGAACTTGAGGAAAGTTCTTCCACCGCTACTTCACGGATTCTCCCAATCACCGGGGAACCTATTCATCGCACAATACCTTTGTTAGCAGCAAGATTGGTTCGTCACGAGGATCGGCTCGATTCTATTGCTAGCATACTTAACAAATTCCCTCGTGAGCATCTTGAAACCATTGCAGATGAGGTTGATAGCCTTATAATTGGTCATTTAGCCATGGAAACTAAGATTGAGCCAATGGATACTCAGTTTTTGGAATCAATGGATTTCATAGGAGCATTATGTGGAGCCAACACTTCAATGGAGATAATGATGGGGGCCATGGATCGTGAACTTGATAGGATTAGCACTGAAAATATGCATCTTTGGCAAGCATTGCAGGAATCCCAAGCTAGGGAAAGGGCGAGGGATCAAACTATTGAAGCCATGTCCGCTGCAATCCGAGAACTTCAAAACCGCATGGACAATGCCCCAGGAAAACCATAAATCACAGACTTGTCAGCTTAGCAAAATCAATGTCCTATTAATAAAGAATCTTGTCATATGATGTTTTGTAAAGATTAAAGCAAGTATTAATAAGTGTTGTGATGTATTGACAATGATTTATGAAATTCATGGTCGATCTTATCTTTATATACGTTGTGATATTATACATTGTATCATAATATATTGGTTTATGCAGGTCAAAATCATTCGTATTCCCATGTATGTCATTCTGATATACAATAACATATTATGAATTGGACCTTTCAATGATCAAGTCATTGTAACTATGACCTATATATACTATTACTTGATGTATTCCAACGTAACAGGATCATGGTGAATTTTCTAATGATATACTTTCTTTCATAATAAATAGCAACATGGCTAGAACTAGAAGGACAACCACAACCGCTACACAAACAAACCCCGAAGCTATGACCCCAGCAGCGATACAACAAGCAATTGCTGATGGTGTCAATGCAGTTCTAGCTGAGCAAGCCAGCAATAGAGATGCCGGTGTGCAAATGGCAGGAAATGCACCTACACCCCGTTACTGCACCTATAAAGACTTTATAGCATGCCAACCAACATACTTAAAGGTACCGAAGGGGTATCTGAATTCGCTCAATGGTTTGAGCAATGTGAAACGGATTTTCAGAGGAGTGGATGCTCAGAAAACAACAAAGTTAGCTTCGCAATAGGAACCTTAATGCAAGATGCCCTATCCTGGTGGAACTCCACTGTTCAAACACTAGGAACAGCAGCGGTACATCAACTTACATGGGCTGAACTCAAAGCCAAGATACTAAAGAAGTATTGTCCCCGTTCCGAACTACGAAAGCTCGAGGATGAGTTTCATGTTTTAGTAGTGAAAGGTGTTGATTTGAAGGGTTACAATATGAGATTTTAAGAACTCAAGGTACTATGCCCTTCCATGGTACCTGATTATGAGAAAACCTTGGAGAAATACGTCAAAGGACTCCCTTGGAGTATTGAAGGGAATGTCACCTCAGCAAATCCAGCAACCTTAGAAGCCGTCATGGAACTGGCCCAGAAGCTTCTGGATCAAGAAGTTAAATACAATGAGTTCAAAAGGAATCTGGACGACAAGAGAACCACCCACCATCACAACAACAACCATCCGAGTAACACCAACCATCACCGCAACAACAACAACCACAACAACAATCGGAACCACTAACAATACCACAATGATCGGAATGCTCACCACCAACAACAAAATCAAAGACAAGAGAACACCAGAGTCTACGCCGCCACAGAAGGTGTAGGATACAACGGCCATAAACCCCGGTGTCAACTATGCAAACTCCATCACAACGGTCATTGTACAATCTGGTGCGAAAAATGTCAAAAGATTGGTCACCAAACCAAACATTGTAGAAGTCCTGCTACGGGAAGCAACACGCAGACTGTAACACCAACTTTACGGATGCGGAGAAGTAGGACACATCCGGAGGAACTGCCCAAAAGGAAATGGACAAACCAATGCTCAAGCTAGAGTATACCTCCTCGGAGATGGCAATGGACCTGACGTAGTCACCGGTACGTTTCTACTAAATCGTCATAATGCTAGGGTATTATTTGATTCGGGCGCATATAAGAGTTTTGTATCAGATACGTTTGCCCTTTTACTTAATATTACTCCCTCTAAGCTAAACACCACCTACGAAATCAAGATGGCTAACGAAAATTTAATAGGTACAAATACCGTCATGAAAGATTATACCCTAACCCTGTTAGAGAAACCTTTTGCCATTGATCTTATGCCTGTTCAACTTGGAAGTTTTGATGCTATCATCGGCATGGATTGGCTATCCCACCATCGTGCTAGGATTCACTGTGATGAAAAAGCTATTCATATACCACTCAAGGATGAAACACTCATTATCCAAGGGGACAAAAGTAAACCTCGATATGGAATTATCTCATACATGCGAGTGATAAAGCACATAAATGAAGGATGTCAGGTATTTATGGCTTGTGTTACGGAGAATAAGTCATCAGAAAAGTAACTTGATGACGTTCCTATCGTTAAAAATTTTCCTGAAGAACTGCCCGGTCTTCCACCGGCTCGTCAAGTGGAATTTCAGATTGAACTAGTGCCTGGAGCGGCACCAGTGGCCAAAGCACCTTATAGGCTAGCGCCATCTGAAATGAAGGAACTGTCGGAACAATTAAAAGAATTGTCCGAAAAAGGGTTTATTCGACCAAGCTCATCACCCTAGGGAGCTCCGGTTCTATTCGTTAAAAAGAAGGATGGGTCATTTCGAATGTGCATCGACTACTGGGAGTTGAATAAACTTACGGTAAAGAACCGATACCCGTTACCCCGAATTGACGACTTGTTTGATCAATTGCAAGGATCGAGTGTATACTCGAAAATTGATCTAAGGTCAGGGTATCACCAGTTAAGTGTTCGAGAAGAGGATATTCCAAAGACTGCATTTAGAATACGCTATGGACACTACGAATTCCAAGTAATGCCATTTGGTCTAACCAACGCACCAGCAGTTTTCATGGACCTAATGAATCGAGTATGCAAACCATATTTGGATAAGTTTGTAATAGTATTCATCGACGATATTCTAATCTATTCCCGCAATGAAGAGGAACATGTAGAGCATTTGCGGATTATTCTAGAATCACTCAAGAAGGAAGAGTTGTACGCTAAATTCTCCAAATGCGACTTTTGGATTCGCACTGTGCAATTTCTAGGGCACATCATAAATAGTCAGGGCATTCACGTAGATCCTGCAAAGATTGAGGCTGTAAAAGGTTGGACGTCTCCTACAAGCCCCACGGAGATACGACAAGTTTTAGGTCTCGCAGGTTACTACCGTAGGTTTATTGAAGGTTTTTCCAAGATTGCAAAACCTCTGACTAAGTTAACCCAAAAGAACGAGAAATACGTCTGGGAAGAAGAAGAAGAAGCAGCTTTTCAGTTGTTGAAGCAAAAGCTTTGTGAAGCTTCAATACTAGCACTCCCAGAAGGAAATGAGGACTTTATAGTGTATTGTAACGCGTCATATCATAGATTGGGAGCAGTTTTGATGCAAAGAAGCAAGGTGATAGCTTATGCATCCCGAGAATTGAAGAAACATGAGGAAAACTACATGACTCATGACTTGGAACTAGGAGCTGTAGTATTTGCACTTAAGCTGTGGAGACACTATTTGTATGGAACCAAATGTACCGTGTACACAGACCACAAAAGT
>JARVZY010003227.1:0-121048 GCA_030686995.1 Artemisia argyi | reverse complement strand
TAAGACTACACAGGAAACCCCCACTATGACTCAAGCCGCTATCCGCAAGTTGGTCAGGGATAGTATTGCAGAAGCTCTGGAGGTTGAGAGAGCTGAGGTTGCTGCAAGGGCTGCTGAGGCTGCTTCTAATACCGAGGTCGTTGAACCACCCACTGCTAGGCGTGGATGTACATGGAAAGATTTCAAGATTAGTGATCCCGTCAAATTTAAGGGCACTGAAGGAGCGGTTGCTCTAATCCGCTGGTTCGAAAAGACTGAGAATGTTTTTCTCATGTGTGAATGCCCGGAAGTTAGCAAGGTGAAGTTTGCTACAGGTATGCTTCTTGATGAAGCTATGTCTTGGTGGAATTCGTATGCTCAGCCGATTGGTATGGAAAATGCTCACAAGCTTACCTGGGAGGAATTCAAGAAATTGATGACAAAGAAGTTTTGCCCTCGTACCGAGGTGCAAAAGATGGAAACGGAATTTTATGAGCTTGTGACTAAAGGTGATGACATTGAGACTTATTTCAGGAGGTTTCAAGAGTTGGCTGCACTATGTCCAACTATGGTTCCCGATGATGAGAAAAAGATGGAAAACTTTGTTGGTGGATTGCCCGAAAGTGTTCGAGGAGATGTGATTTCTTTTGACCCACAATCAATGGAAGAAGCTATTCGTATAACTCAGAAACTCATGGTTCAAGTAGTCAAAGGGAAATCTGCTGTCAACAACAATAACCGATCAAACAACACCAACTACAACAACACTCGAAACAACAACAACTATAACAACAATCGGAACCGCAACTATCCCAATAACCGAAACAACAATCCAAATAACAACAATAACAACAACAACAAGAGAAGGTTTGACTACAACCAAGGTGGAAATGCTGTTCAGCCGCCACCTAAGAGGCAGGAAGTAGCAAAGGCTTATGCTGCAGGACCGAATGACAGAAAAGGTTACACTGGTAACCTACCTAAATGTGAAAGGTGTCAGAAGCATCATAACCCAGGTCGTTGTCCAGATATTTGTGGCAATTGCAGGAAGCTTGGTCACCACATCAAAGATTGTAGACTTCCAATCGTGGGTGACAATCAGAAACCACCGGTAACATGTTTTGGCTGTGGAGAACTTGGACACTTTAAGAATGAGTGCCCGAAGAAGAGGAATCAAGGAACAGGAAACCAAAATGGAATGGCTCGAGGAAGAGCTTATGTCATGGGAGGAGACGATATCAAAGAAGACCCGAATGTTGTTGCGGGTACGTTCCTCGTTAATAATCGTTATGCATCCATTTTATTTGATTCAGGAGCGGATAGAAGTTTTGTTTCTATTGCATTTACACCTTTACTTAACATAGAACCAACCCCATTAGACATTTCCTATATCGTTGAATTAGCCGATGGGTCTTTAGTTAACACCAACACCATTGTCCGTGGTTGCACTATAAATTTCCTAAACCATCCATTCAATATAGACCTTATGCCTGTAGAACTTGGAAGTTTCGACGTTGTGATCGGTATGGATTGGTTATCTCGGCATCGAGCGAGAATTATTTGTGATGAGAAAGTTGTTCACCTTCCTTATAACGGTGAAACTTTGGTTGTTCGCGGAGAGCGAAGTGGAACTAGACTCAGGATTATATCGTGCATTAAAACCGAGAAGTACATCAAGAAGGGTTGTTATGCATTCTTGGCTCACATCACAGAGAAGAAGTCGGATGAGAAACGACTTGAAGATGTGCCAATTGTTAAGGAATTTCAAGAAGTTTTTCCGGAAGAATTGCCAGGACTTCCGCCTACAAGACAAGTCGAGTTTCAAATTGAATTAGTGCCAGGAGCTGCACCAATTGCACGAGCACCGTATAGACTTGCACCTTCGGAAATGCAAGAATTATCGAATCAATTACAAGAACTTTTGGACAAAGGATTCATTAGACCGAGTTCCTCGCCTTGGGGAGCGCCGGTTTTGTTTGTGAAGAAGAAAGACGGAACTTTCAGAATGTGCATCGACTATCGTGAGCTGAACAAGTTAACGATTAAGAACCGTTATCCACTCCCAAGAATTGACGACTTGTTCGACCAGTTACAAGGTTCTAGTTTTTATTCCAAGATTGATTTAAGATCTGGTTACCATCAACTTAAAGTTCGGGAAGAGGATATCCCGAAGACGGCATTTAGAACACGCTACGGTCATTATGAGTTTCAAGTGATGCCTTTTGGATTAACCAACGCACCTGCGGTATTTATGGATCTCATGAATAGGGTGTGCAAACCGTATCTCGATAAGTTTGTGATCGTATTCATTGACGATATCTTGATTTATTCCAAGAGCAAGGAAGATCACGAAGAACACCTCAGAACAATCCTGGAACTACTCAAGAAGGAGCAATTGTATGCCAAATTTTCTAAGTGTGATTTTTGGATACGTAGAGTTCAATTTCTTGGTCACGTCATTGATAGCCAAGGTTTACAAGTCGACCCAGCAAAGATCGAGGCAGTTAAGGATTGGGCTACGCCCAAGTCTCCTACGGAAATTCGTCAATTCCTAGGACTTGCCGGATATTACAGAAGGTTTATTGAAGGGTTTTCTAAGATAGCGAAGTCGTTGACGAAACTGACACAAAAGAATGAAAAGTACGAGTGGGGAGAAAAACAAGAGTCCGCATTTCAATTATTGAAACAAAAGCTTTGTAGCGCACCGATCTTGTCACTACCTGAAGGTATTGAGAACTTTGTGGTATATTGCGATGCTTCGCATCAAGGACTTGGAGCTGTGCTAATGCAAAACGAGAAGGTGATAGCTTATGCATCTAGACAGCTTAAGATACACGAGAAGAATTACACTACTCATGACTTGGAATTGGGTGCGGTAGTTTTTGCACTCAAGATTTGGAGACACTACCTTTATGGTACTAAGTGTGTAATTTTTACCGACCACAAGAGCTTACAGCATATACTCGATCAGAAGGAACTTAATATGAGACAACGTCGTTGGCTAGAGTTGTTGAGTGATTACGATTGTGAAATCCGATATCACCCAGGAAAAGCGAATGTTGTAGCAGATGCACTTAGCCGAAAAGAACGACTCAAACCTTTGAGAGTCAGGTCATTGGGAATGACTATCATTTCGCCATTGCCATCGAAAATTCTAGAAGCTCAGATTGAGGCTCTCAAAGAAGAAAACCGACCGCATGAGAAACTTTATGGTATGCCAGAAAGCGAGAATGGCTTTGTAAAGAGATCAGACGGAGTATTATGTTTCAAGGACCGAAGTTGGATACCACTCTATGGTGGAGTGCGAGAATTGATTATGCATGAATCACACAAGTCGAAGTACTCTATTCATCCAGGTTCTGATAAGATGTATCAGGATCTCAAAAAGCTTTATTGGTGGCCAAACATGAAAGCAGAGATTGCTACGTACGTCAGTAAATGTCTTACTTGTGCTAAAGTGAAAGCCGAACACCAGAAACCGTCAGGGTTACTTCAACAACCAGAGATTCCACAATGGAAGTGGGAACGTATTGCTATGGACTTTGTCACTAAACTTCCTAAGACGTCAGGAGGTTTCGATGCTATTTGGGTAATCGTCGATCGACTTACCAAATCAGCTCATTTCATACCCATTAGAGAGACTTATTCAATGGAACAACTTGCTAGACTTTATGTCAAGGAAATAGTCTCAAGACACGGTGCACCAGTTTCCATCATTTCCGACAGAGATAGTCGTTTTACTTCGAACTTTTGGCGGTCATTGCAAGATTCTTTTGGATCCAAGTTAGACATGAGCACTGCTTACCATCCTCAGACCGATGGTCAGAGCGAGAGAACTATTCAGACACTTGAAGACATGCTTAGAGCGTGTGTGATTGACTTTGGAAATGGTTGGGCTAACCATTTGCCGTTAATCGAGTTTTCTTACAACAACAGTTACCATTCGAGCATTAAGGCTGCACCATTTGAGGCACTTTATGGTCGTAAGTGTCGATCTCCAGTTTGTTGGGCCGAAGTCGGTGAAGTACAATGTACTGGCCCAGAAATGGTACAAGAAACAACAGAAAAGATAATTCAAATTCGAGAGAGACTCGAAACTGCTAGAAGTCGACAGAAAAGCTACGCAGATGTTCGACGCAAACCATTGGAATTTCAGGTCGGAGACAAAGTTATGTTGAAAGTCTCGCCTTGGAAGGGCGTGATACGATTTGGAAAACGCGGGAAACTAAATCCGAGATACATTGGACCATTCAAGATCCTGGAGAGGATTGGTCCGGTTGCTTACAAACTTGAACTTCCGTCAGAACTTAGCAACGTACATAACACGTTTCATGTTTCGAACCTTAAGAAATGTCTTTCGGACGAGTCTGCCATTATACCATTAGAAGAAATACAACTCGATGACAAGCTTAACTTTGTGGAAGAACCAATTGAAATCATGGATCGCGAGATCAAACAGTTGAAACAAAGTCGAATTCCGATCGTGAAGGTTCGCTGGAATTCTCGTAGAGGACCCGAGTTTACTTGGGAACGAGAAGACCAAATGCGACGCAAGTATCCACAACTTTTCACCGAAACTAGTACCGAGACCAACACTGACTGAATTCAGGGACTGAATTCCTTTTTGGATGGGCGACTGTCACAACCCACAATTTCAGGTCATTTTCCAAACTTTGCCATTCTACTATTCACAAATTACTATTCATCGATCACTATTCATCGTTTTACTATTCATCATTTTTGAGGTCAATTTGACATTCCGAGACACCTTCAGAAAATTTACTATTCACTTGACACTATTCATTTCCGAGAGAAAACTACTATTCACGTGCATTATTCATGTCATCGTAAATTTAGTTTACGAGTGTTCAAATTCGCGTAACCGTATTGGTTCAGGAGCGAATTCATGCATTACTTCAGGGACGTTTCATACGGACTAGAAATAGTCGACATGTCATTATTAGGGCACTTGCATACTATTCCACTCGTAGGATATTCAAATTATATTTTTAATATAATTAACGAATTACGTACGTTTATTTTAAATAAACACCAATACGCGAACTATAAATATGACTAACACGTCCAATATTCCCAACTATGATCCCAATATATTTTTATATTCATTTTTATAATATAAAAATTATAATATTAATTTACCCGGTATTTTGGATAATTATTTTAATTATTAACTTAAGATTTCTAAAACTTCGACGGTTTTCGTGGAAATTAAACTATAATTATCTAAACACCCAATAATTTTATCCAAACTATTTTTATAATTTTTATAACTTTATTATGGCCCGGTTAACTTCGTTAAAATTTATTTTTAGTTAACCCGGTACCCGGTACAATTTAAAACTACTCAAAACAACTAATAATACATTTTCTTACCACAAAAGTCTTCCACTTCCCCCCCCCCCCTTGACTTTTGCCGCCCCCCCCCCCCCCCCCCTTGCCTTTTCTTACAATTTTCACTTACACACTCTAGGTTCATTAATGCATACTACTAACCAAATAAAATAATACAAATACAAACCAATAATACTTATACATTACTAGTTTTTCTCATCTCATTTTTCATAAACCAAAAAGTGTGCTATCTCTCTCTTTTTCTCTCATATAATCGGCCACAAGGAAGAACAAGGAAGGAACCAAAATTTTTCAAAGATCCAAGTATTAATCTTGTGTTTATAGTATCCTTGTTAGGGTTTTGAAATAAAAACTCAAGGATTATTAAGTTTTAATCATCATTAACTCCACTAATCTTACAAGTAAGTTACTAAACTCATTTCATAATTTTTACAAAGTTCTTACTATATTTATACATGATTCTTGCAAGATCTATTACATGCATTAACTTATACCACTTTATTTTTGTAACTTTTGATCCTACAAGCCCTAGAGTGATTTTTGGTTAGATCCTTGTTAGATCTACTTGGTTTTGGTGATTAGGAACCCATGACACCCTAAGAAGGTGTATGGTAGGATTAGATTAGTTTTGTGGTGTTTGAAAGAGGTTTGATGAATGATGGAACTAGTTTGGAGACTTGGAAATGGTTTTTGAAACTTTTAAAATACCTACTGTCCATATTTTAATTTCGTGGGAAAATCAGTGAGTGATGGGTAATTTTTGGCCAAAGATTTAGAAAATACATTCAAAAACGAAACTTTGGGCGAAAGAACGGATTAAAACGAGTTTATAACGAAGGAGTTATGATTTTTGCAAACTTAACGACGAAAACTATTTTTCCAGAAAACTGCTTGCTGTTGGGCAGAATACGATGGGTATTTTGAGGTATTAAACGTAACCTAGAGGAGCCGAGTTATCTAAAATATACTAGTATATACAAAGACGAATCCGTGGACATAAAGAACAAGGAAAACGAGCCTAAAACGACCGAGTTATACCCGTTTTAACAATGTCAAAACTATATGTATATTTTTGGTCACAAATAGAAATAATAACGTATGTACTAAAATGGTATATTTACTAGCAACGTACTAATGACTATTTTCTTAACAAACGAATACGTACAACTCGAGGGAATATTTATACGACATGACGACGTCATTCTAAGGTTTTGATACAAGGATTTTAACGATAACTTTTGCACGAGTTAATATGTCGAGTTATATACTTCTCTAAATGGAATTATTTTTCCTAAGTATGGAAACCATTTTTTTTCTACGACGATAACTAGTATTTTCAAATTACGAGTGGTATGAGTATCATGTGCATGTGCATTCATTTCATTACGGCTTGATCTAAGTTAGATCATGATTATTCATTTAGGTTGCGGATAGTACTCGCGCCTCATTTGTTCCGACTACTTTTACCTCATTGCACCATCTTTGTACCTTCACTTCGAGGTGAGTTCTCATAGCCCCGTTTTAATTCTATATTTTGATTTCAAATCCCACGGGGGAGAATACATTGCATTACTTATTTTTGTGTACATGCCTAAGTATAAAAATTCATACATTGCTTAAGTTTCCTTATTACCACGTCTTGAAAAGTCCCCTTTTATTATCATGGACCGTTAATTTCTGGTACTAAGCGGGAGTGAGTGGATAGATCTATCGAGGGTGACGCCTCCATTCGTGTTTGGGTTGCTCCAAATGGAACGAATGCATTTCATGTCTTTATTATTCGAGTGCCTGGTAAACACTCATTGGGGCAAAGTATCGTCTAGCTTCGGGGTCATGAGCTTAAGAGCCAATGTATATACTTTCCGGACATCCTAATTCATGGCAATACTTATGGCATTTATACACTTGATTTTACTTATAAACCTATGATTATTCACCAACTTTATGTTGACCGTTTTTCGCAATGTATTTCTCAGGTAACTAAGACATATCCTCATGGCATTGCATGGAGTCACTTTGTGTATCAAGGCTGACGCGTCTCTTTTGGATTTCATGCACTTTGAACTATCGTTTGATTGTACTAAACTTGTTTCCTTAAACCTTTTCCAACTTATGGGACCTATGTTTTATAAACTCTGATTATTTTGAATGAATCAAACGATGTATTTTATAAACGACACTTTAGGTCGTTCAATATATCCTGGTTGTGTGCTATGATCCGTTACACCCTCAGGTATTCCATTCCGCTGCCATTCAGGTATTTCGGGGGTGTTACAGCTAAGGTGTGGGAAAAATTAATTGACTTTACTAGTCAAGTAATATGACTTAAATGGTCAAGTAATTATGATACGGGTTTAACACAAGGGTGATCCTAATGCCTCTTATCATGTAGTAAATCCTACTACACGAATGTAGTCTCACTAGCGGTCTCGGGATGCATCACTAACGCAAGTTCTAGAATCTAAATGCTACCGGTACACTCATAAGCTCTAAGGCTTCTCCTAACAAGTCTAGGGGCGAATCCTCACTTAGTAGAAAGCCGGTACGAGTCTTTGACACCTCAACTAACGGATGCTAACTAATGCACCTCTTGGATCGCTGGCACGTTATTTACATAACGGATGGTCACCAAGTCATACACTAGCGCTGGCGTGTTAGCCAATTAATCTAATACTCGGATGGTTACTACCTTTTTTCTGGTAAAATTTTTTGAGTGGTACGGTTTTTTGTGCTAGTCATATGACTCCTATCCATGAGACGCTTGTTAAGGCTAAAGTTTCACTCCTAAATGTTGTAAAAAAATTAAAATTTGGCGCTAAAATTACCCTAGCAAGTATTTCTCTCAGTTTTATTACACACCTACCCTCAAACAAACAAACTCAAGTGCAATAGTATCCTATAAGGTATCATTATTTACCCTCCCCTTACACTTAGGATGAACATTGTCTCCAATGTTCAATTAAAGGATGTAAAAGAAAATAAGGTAAAAGAATGAAAAACAAATACTCCCCTGATTCGTTCGGTGTGGATAGTGTGTTAACAAGGTCAGATCTTCCTCCAAGAAAATGAACATTCAAAGCTTCCCTTCTAGAAAATAAATCATCTTCTTGTCATACATAACCTGTTAAACCTGAGAAAACAAACAAGGCAACTTCGCATAAAATCGGCGGCAATCTATATATACCAACAAATCCTAGAAAACAATGTAAGATATAATGCTTGTGGAATGAATGTTTGCAGATTTCCTGGAGTTTATAAAACTAAAGAATTAACAAAAACTTGAAGACTCCGTTAGAAAAACAAAACTCGCAAAATTTTTCAAATTTTAAGTACCTGACGCCGTCAGGTTTTAATTCCTGACGCCGTCAGAAGTGACCTGCAGAAATCTTTTAGTTAAGTTTTCCGGAAAATTTCTAGGAAAACTTATGTCCTACTTCTTGGAAAATCTTGCAAAACATCATTATGACTCGATACAAGCATTTGACTCTAACAAATACTAGTATACATGCTTATTTAATATTGTGGTAAATCATGCTCAATTTCGTTCTTATAAACAAATTTCGGGTCTCCCCTTACACTTAAATTTTGCAAAATACCTTTATATGTAATTAAGACGAAGTTAAATACAAAATAAAGCATTTTCACAATTTAGTTTGAGACATGATTGACCAACAATAAAAATAAATACGCATACAGAAACAAATAAAAATCAAACAAACAATCAAAACAAATAAAAAGCTTGGGTTGCCTCCCAAGAAGCTCTTTTCTTTATTAACGAGTCTTGTAGCTAGACTCAAGGTCACGGGCTATTACGTGATCTCATCGTTGGTCTCATTCTCTAGGTCATCTCCAATCTTAGTTTTGTATTCCGGACCCAATTGTAAATGTTCTTTATAAAGATCAACCACCTTTTGTTCGATCGCTCCTATAATCCTGTTGGCGAGTTCTCTATCAACTTTATATTTTGGCCCTAGAGTCAAGAAATCCTTATAGAAAAGGCTCCTCTTCTCCCATACATAGTCCATGCCCTTTTTCTTATCCTCTTCATTGATGTCCTCAAAAGCACCAATGTTATCCATATCAAATCGAGGCACAAAACGAAATTCCTTCATTCTATTAGGCATCCTATACGTGATCCTATCAGTTTCACTAGTAAATCGGCTTACCAAAAACAACATGGGATAAGCGACAATCTATATCATTAGCCAAATGTTCAACAACCATAAAGTCAATGATATAAGTGAAGTTCCCAACAAATACATGTAAGCCTTTAATTCTCCCGACAAAATTACAAATTCCGCCGGGGTATTTAGGGTCCCTTCGAGGTTCAAGTCTTGTTTTCACTATATCATTATAAACACTTGAGGACATAATGTTGATTGGGGATTCAAAATCAATGTAAACATTGTCAATGCACTTATACCCAATCATACATGGTATTTTAACATTCTTAGGATCACCTCTCTTAATCTTAGGGTCAATTCTAGCAAAAGGAGGCCGAGGATTATCAACAAGATTATTATAGTACGCAAGTTCTTCCTTAGTGGGATATAGATTGAAATAATCATCATGTTTTGGATCTATTTTCCCTTCCTCGAGTTCCTTCACATTCTCAACAACAACCTCACAATCATTAGATCCTAGGTCCTCATTTGAATATAAGGCGGTCCCTAGGTCACTAAATGCATGATCGAGCTCAACATTAATCAACCCATTAAGTTCCCTAATCTCATTCTTAATCTGTTCACGCAAAAAAGCAACTTCACTAGGGGAAAGGGGTGGATTCGCGTTTTCCATAGTGGCTAACGGAATAGTCAATGAACTTAGTTTACTAACAAAGGCACAAAGAAAAAGATAGACTAAAGAAAACTAAAAAAATAAAAATAAAATCTTACTAGGAAGGAATCTAGCAAGTAGACCTAATAAAAAGAAATCTTAACCTAGACAATAACTATTCCCCGGGCTGCGGCGCCAAAAACTTGATGCGTGGTTTTTCCAACCTTGCAAAAGGTTTTACCTCTCGAGGGATCTCGAGAAGCTTACAACCCCCACCAGGCAGTGTACCTGATCGTTGTAGTATAGTATAGTGACAAGTACCAGGGGATTGATCGTTCAACTCAGGAATAGTGTTCGCTAGGATTAGACAATCTACAAAACTAGGTCTAGAGGTGAGGGAAGATTCTTTTTGTATTTTTATATTTTTATGAAAGCAAGTAAAATCTCGGGTTTGGAGGAGTGGGCGGAATTAGTTGCTAGCCAGCTAACCCAATTTATCTAAAGATGCAATCAAAATAAGATAAAAGAAATGAAAATAAACTAATTATACTAATGTGGTGTAAACAATGATAGGAAAAGTTGTGTTTACTTAGGTTTCATTACTCCCTAGATATCTTTTACAGGTTGATAGCTTGTTACAATTGCATGGATGACGGGTCATATTCCTTAATACTAGTCGTAGGGCCGTGTACAATATTCCCTAACTCTATAGGATCCTACTTCACCCCCATGTCGAGCCGTTAGAAGCTCCTAACATGGGATCATTAGAATTCTCCTACGCATTAAATACAACCAAAAATCGTAGTACACCTACGATCATGTTTCTTAAGACGTTCAAGCAAGTTACCAATGGAAGTCTACCAGTTTTCTTAAGCCTAACATCGAATACAATCATCCATAACAATTACAAACAAACAATCAACCCATAATTAACATCTAGGTTTCACTACATCTAAGTAAACACAAAAGAAATCTAGCCTAGCATGTTAAATTGAAGACAAGCGTAAGATATATTCAAACAACACATAGACATATTGATTGAATTGAAAGAGTACTTATCTCAATTAAAACATGAAAGATTCAAAGGGTTGGAACCCTTGAAAAAGCTGTAACAATTGGCCTAGGGTTTTTCCCTCAAAGTTGCACACTAATGAATAAAATTTAGAAAACTATATATAGATTCTACAGGGTGACGGCGTCAAGAAGAAAATTCTGACGCCGTCAACTCGCCGCCAAAGTGAAATCGTATTGCCTAGATCTGCTTGTAACGCCGTCCCGTGTAAAATTGTTCTGGGCCGTCACCAATATTTGAACCATGACGGCCTTGGGTGACGCCTTCATCTCCAATGTACAAAACTCTCTGGACCGTCACGGATTTCTTCCACATCCACCCCCTTTGTGACACTTGACGCCGTCACTAAGGAATTTGTGACGCCGTCAGGTACTGTTCCAGCAAGGAAAATTGAAACTTTGCCGTTTTCTTCACTTTTATGCTCCAAAAACATCCAAAATGCTTCATTTTCTGCATTTCTCTCCAAAAGTACCTAAAATGACAAAAGGAACGATTTAGGGCAATAATTGATCAAATAAGTACGAATTCGGGCTTAAATGACCCCTTAAAAGTGGTTCATTTTTCGCCTCATCAAGGAACACAGCAGAGGACGCTAAGACACAGCTTGATTACTTCCTGAAGCCTGATGTGTCGCAGCTGCAGGTTCCAATCTTTGCACGTCTGCGTGACATCCTTAACCCATTTATCCTTGAGAAGGAGGTCTCTCTAAAGAAGTCCTTAGAGGCCCATGCCATGAGACTTGCTTGGAAACAGGGTGTAAAGGGGAAGGCCATCCTTTATGGTATTGGTGCTGCGCATATTCCCAGGTCTGATGGGGTACCTGTTAGCGTGGCGACAGTGTCACCTAAGGATAGTAGTGATACAGGGGATTGCGCCCTCGCAACAGGTTTTACCTCTTAATGGATATTGAGAAGCTTGCAACCACCACCAGACAGTGTACCTGATCGTTGTAGTATAGTATAGTGACAAGTACCGGGGGATTGATCGTTCAACTCAGGAATAGTGTTCGCTAGGATTAGAGTGTCTACTAAACTAGGTCTAGAGATGAGGGAAGATTTTTTTGTATTTTTATATTTTATGAAAACAAGTAAAATCTCGGGTATTGGAAGAGTGGGCGGAATTAGTTGCTAGTCAACTAACCCAATTAACTAAAGATGCAATCAAAATAAAATAAAATAAAACTTAAATTAAATTTTGGTGGAAACAATAATGAAAAAGGTTGTGTTTACTTAGATTTCATTACTCCCTAGATATCTTTTGCCGGTTGATTAGCTTGTTATAATTGTATGATGACGGGTTATATTCCCTAATACTAGTCGTAGGACCGTGTACAATATTCCCTAACTCTATAAGATCCTACTTCACTCCTATGTCGAGCAGGCTAAGAAGCTCCTAACATGGGATCATTAGAATTCACTTATGCATTAAATACAACCAAAAATCGTAGTACACCTCCGATCATGTTTCTTAAGACGTTCAAGCAAGTTACCAATGGAAGTCTGCCAGTTTTCTTAAGACTAACATAGAATACAATCATCCAAAACAATTATAAGCAAACAATCAACCAATAATCAACATCTAGGTTTCACTACATCTAAGCAAACACAATAAAAACCTAGTCTAGCATGTTAAAAGAAAGACAAGCACAAGATATAATCACACAATACATAGACATATTGAATGATTTGAATGAATACTTATCATTATTGAAACATGGAAGATTCAAGGGGTGGAAACCCTTGAAAAAGCTGCAAAGTTCGACCTAGGGTTTATAAAATTCGTTCCTCCTAAGATACCCTAATGTTCCACCCTTTACAATGAAAAATTGCAAAACTATATATAGATTTTACAGGCTGACGGCGTCACGTTGTAAATTGTGACGCCGTCAACTCGCCGCCAAGTTAGAAGTCGTATTGCGTAGATCCATTTGTGACGCCGTCAAGAAGGATTTGGGCTCTGGGCCGTCACGTGTATTTGGACCCTGACGGCCTAGGTGACGCCGTCAGGTCCAATCCATAAAAATGTTCTGGGCCATCACGTTATAATTTCCACTTCCACCTCTTTTGCCAAGCTTGACGCCGTCATGCTTTAACTCTTGAATCCATCAGGTACTGTTCCAGCAAGGATTTTGAGACATTGTCGTTTTCTTCACTTTCACGCTCCAAAAACATCCAAAATGCCTTCTTTTCTGAATTTCCTCTCAAAAGTACCTAAAATGACAAAAGGAACGATTTAGGGCAATAATTGATCAAATAATCACAAATTCGGGCTTAAATGACCTCTCAAAAGCGGTACACTTTTCGCCTCATCAAATACTCTTACACTTGAGATTTGCTTGTCCTCAAGCAAAGGCGCTTTTATTCTAATCAAAATACAAGTTAGGGGTCATTTAACACTAATATAAAAGTAATTACAACAAATAATCGTTCCACTAAAAACCAAAAACAAGCACGGAGGTCATACACTAGCACCTCACAAATAGTATTTAGATACTCATATCTCTCGGGTGTAATAAAGTATATATCACAATATGGAAATGGGAAACATCTCTCACTACCTGTCATAGCAAATAGATTACCATAGGATTGGGAAAGGATCAAACCTCCACCAAAGAGGTCTTTTGAAGGGTTATAACGTGAGGTGTAGGGATATGGAAAACACGGTTTTGTTGGATAAAGGCAATATTTACTGGTGGCGAGTTAATCATCTTGGTTAATTACATGTACAAAGTGGCATTGCTAAGCCAAGACTCGACTCGACTTAAGCTAATCAAAACTACAAACTATGAAACAAACATAAAATGAAACGGGATGGTAGTCCGTATGTTTTTCTCTTTCTTTTTCTATTTTTTTTCTTCTTCTTGATTTTTTTGATTTTTTTTTTTTTTTCATACACTTTTACCCTACCATCCAAAATAATACATCATAGGGGAGTTTACATTCCCCTTACACTTGAATGTTTACATACTTTACAATAATCTATTCTAATGACTCGAATCAAGATAATCAAAACACTTGGAGTACTTTTTGATATTAACGCACATATGGGTAATAAATGACGTCTTCCCCATTACTCCATATCACTAGTACTTTACCCATGAGTCCCAATCGTCCCAAAACAATATGTACAAGATATGACTCGACTTAGCAACCATGTAATCAATTAGACAACTAACTAAGGGTTTAACAAATAACAATAATGCACTAAAGATGAGTGCATACAAGGAAGGCTAAGGCGATTTGGTTGCACATTTGGGTGGATTGTTAAACAAATTCTACCTTTAAGTAAAATGCTTAAAGTTAGAAATGAAAAGATAGGCTCGGAGGGGTGTACTAGGGGTTTCGTGTACTAAAAATGAGTACAACGCTAAGGTGTGGGAAAATTAATTGACTTTATTAGTCAAGTAATATGACTTAAATGGTCAAGTAATTATGATACGGGTTTAAACACAAGGGTGATCCTAATGCCTCTCATCATGTATTAAATCCTAACTACACGAATGTAGTCTCACTAGCGGTCTCGGGATGCATCACTAACGCAAGTTCTAGAATCTAAATGCTACCGGTACACTCATAAAGCACTAAGGCTCTTCCTAAAAAGTCTAAGGGCGAACCTCACATGTATGAACTTAGTAGATCGCTGGCACGAGTCTTTGACGCTTCAACTAACGGATGGTCACTAGTGCACTTCTTGGATCGCTGGTACGCTATTTGCATAACGGATGGTCACCAAGTCATATACTAGATCGCTGGCACGTTAGTCAATTAATCTAGTACACGGATGGTCATTACCTTATTCATAATAATTTTTGTTTTGTTTTGAGTGGTACGGTTTTTGTGCTAGTCATATAACTCTTATCCATGAGACGCTTGTTAAGGCTAAAGTTTCACTCCTAAATGTTGTAAAAAATTTTAAATTTGGCACTAAAATTGCCCTAGCAAGTATTTCTCTTAGTTTTATTACACACCTACTATTGAACAAACAAACTCAAGTGCAATTGTATCCTATAAGGTATCATCATTTACCCTCCCCTTACACTTAGGATGAACATTGTCCCCAACGTTCAATTAAAGGATGTAAAAGTAAAACAGGTAAAAGAATGAAAACAAATACTCCCCTGGTTCGTTCAGTGTGGATAGTGTGTCAACAAGGTTAGATCTTCCTCCAATAAAATGAACTTTGAAAGCTTCCTTCCATAAATATAATCATCTTCTTGTCATACATAACCTGTTAAACCTGAGAAAACAATCAAGGCAAACCTCGCGTAAAATCGGTGGTAATCTATATATACTAAAAATAATCCTAGAAAACAAATTAAGATATAATGCTTGTGGAATGAATGTTTGCAGATTTCCTGGAGTTTATAAAACTAAAGAATCAACAAAAACTTTAAGACTCCGGTTTAAACGAAACTCGCAAAATTTTTCAGAATTTTAGTACCTGACGCCGTCAGGTTGTAATTCCTGACGCCGTCAGAATGTTCCTGGAAAAATCTTTTGTTAAGTTTCCAGAAAATTTCTGGAAAAACTTATGCCTTATTTCCTGGAAAATCCTGCAAAACATCATTATAACTCGATACAAGCATTTGACTCTAACAATTACTAATATACATGCTTATTTAATATTGTAGTAAATCATGCTCATTTTCGTTCCTACAAACAAATTTTGGGTCTCCCCCTTACACTTAACTTTTGCAAAATACCTTTATATGTAATTAAGACGAAGTTAAAAACAAAATAAAGCATTTTCACAATTTACTTTGAAACATGATTTACCAACAATAAAAATAAACACGCATACGGAAACAAATAACATCAAACACACAAAAATCAAATAAAACAAGTAAAAACTTGGGTTGCCTCCCAAGAAGCGCTTTTCTTTATTTACGAGTCTTGTAGCTAGATTCAAGGTCACGGGCTATCCTATGTGAGTGAGTCCCTCATCGAGGACATCTTTGGGATCAAACTTAGGCTTCAATTTCCTATCGGTTTTCTTAGTTCAATATGACTTCTCAAATTTCTCTCTATCCGGATCATATAGAATCATTTTCATGTGCCATGATCCCTCACCTTCCTTAGGTGGTTTGTCCCAATTCCACTTACACTTTATCACCTTCCCTTTTCTACTTGTTCTTTCCTAAATTGATAGGCATTACTCCTAAGAATTCAATCATTTTCCTAAAGACTAAGGGATCCTCAAACGGGTTTAGTTCTTCATCCCTAACAATGAGTTGCTCTACCGAATGCGTCTTGTTTATAAACTCCTCTTCTAGATAAAATGGGCGTTGAGGTCCTATGAATTCTCTATTAACCCAAGGTCCGTATCTAGATGGTCTCCTATTCAAATCTACCCAATGAGGTGTTGGCTCCTCATGAGTATCATAAGCATGCTTCTTAACATCATAGACCGACCAAGTTTCCCCTTCTCCTACCGCTATTCTAGATTCCTTACAATCAATCATCGCACTTGCGGTAGCTAAAAATCCTCTTCCTATTAACAAAGGGCATGTAGTGTCACTAACCATATCAAGGACGTGGAAATCGGCTAACATTGTCAATCTCCCTATATGTACTAGTACGTCCTTCACTACCCCTACCGGATATGCTACACTACCATCCGCAAGACCTATAATTACCTCCGTGTCATCTAATTTTCCCGGCTTAAGAGTGGTGTAAAGGGACAAAGGAAGTAAATTAAGGCTTGACCCAAGATCGGCTAGTGTGTTGAAAGCTTCGGAGTTCCCGATCTTGCAAGGTAAAACAAATATGCCCGGATCATCTAATTTTTTTGGCAATTTGTTTTGAACGAAGGCGGTCCCATTCTTACCCTACTTAAGTTTATCTTCATACTTTTCTAAGAGGGCATTATAATAAGAAGCACGCGCTAAGACATCAATGACGGGGCGCTCAAGGTGAAGTTCCTTGAATTCATCGCCAAGGTCTTGTGTAGGAGGTGTTTCAACTATGCTATTGACCGGTTTGATGTTGGGTGTTTTATTCAATTGGTCATTTTGAAGAATTTGGGTTTGCTTGAAACACGAGCTCATTGCTTTGACCGAATAGTATTGTGGGCAAGAGGTAGGAGATGAAACTGATGATATAGCATTAACGTTTAGTTTCGGATTCTTGACCGTATCACTAGGAAGTGCTCCTATTTCTCGGTCATTGAGGACTTTCAACAACGTATCAATCTTATTGGTCATCTCGCTTTGTTTTTGTTTGAAATCGGCTTCAAACTTTGCTAAACGAGCTTCTTGAGATGCCATAAACTTGGACATCAATCCTTCAAGATTATTGGTACTACCATAGTTATTGGAAGGATTGTTGTTGAAGGTATGGTTAGAGGGTGGATGGTTTGGTTGGTAACGATTAAGTGGATTGGAAGAATTGTTTTGGGGCATGTTTTGGTTTTGCTTCCACTTAAGGTTTGGGTGATTTTTCCAAGAAGGGTTGTAAGAATCACCGTAAGGGTTTGGCTCAGGTTTAAAAGTGTACCACTTATCTCCTGCTTCGTCTGTACGCGAGGATGCGTAATCCGCAAAAGCTTGTCCGGGGAGGTCCACGCAATCACGAGTTTCATGGGGACCACTACATAATTCGCATGAAGAAGTGATTTTGTTCACTTGGCTTGAAGGCTTAGGAGCTTCGTAGGATTTCATGAGAAACTTGACTTGGTCCTCAAGTTCCATGATCCTACGGTCGGAAGTGCTAGAATTGTTCGAAGGCAAAGATATTGCCTTGACCATTTTGTTCAAATCACGGGGATCATTCCAACTTTCGTTGTCATAGAGAGCAAGATCTTCTATGAGTTCCCATGATTCTTCCTCACTTAGATCACGTAGCTTGCCACCGGCCGATTGGTCAATGGTTCGCCTTGTGGGGAGATCGATATGGTCATAGAAGATTTGGACTTGGAGCCAAAGATCTATGCCATGATGAGGGACTTTTTGGAGTAAGCCTTGAAACGAGTCCATGCTTCATATAGAGTTTCACCTTGACGTTGTTGGAACATCAAGATATCATTTCTAAGCTTGGTAGTTCTCCCCGGTGGGAAAAATTAAGCAAGGAAACGAGTGGTGAGATCATCCCAAGAGGTGATGGATCCCGCGGGTAAACGCTTAAGCCATTGACTAGCTTGATCACGTAGAGAGAATTGGAATAGGCGTAATCGGGTCGTCTCTCTAGTTGCAACATCAAGGTCTATGGAATATACGATTTTAAGGAAATCCTTAAGATGTTGATTAGGATCTTCGGAATGAAGTCCATGGAATGCACATCCGCTTTGCACCAACCGGATAGTGTTGGATCGCAAGGGAGACACATTGGCTCCTTGGGTGAGCTCAATGGTGTTCCGATAGCCTTGGTGGCTGGGACGGGAATACTCTCCTAAAGTTCGGGGTCTAGGAGGTTGGTTCGGTTGTGGTGGGTTTTATGGGTGGTTTTGAAGTGGTGGGTTGATGGGTTCAAAGATATTACCACCTTCCATGATGTCGGATGGTAATGGTTACGAACAAAGGAACAAAGAAATGAGATAGACAAAAGAAAACCTAAAAATAAAAATAAAAATCTTACTAGAAAGGAATCTAGTAAGTAGACCTAATAAAAAGAAATTCTAACCTAGACAATAACTATTCCTCGGGCTGCGGCGCCAAAAACTTGATACGGGGGATTGCGCCCTCGCAACAGGTTTTACCTCTCAAGGAATCTTGAGAAGCTTGCAACCCCCACCAGGCAGTGTACCTGATCGTTGTAGTATAGTATAGTGACAAGTACCGGGGGATTGATCGTTCAACTCAGGAATAGTGTTCGCTAGGATTAGAGTGTCTACTAAACTAGGTCTAGAGATGAGGGAAGATTCTTTTTGTATTTTTATATTTTATGAAAACAAGTAAAATCTCGGGTATTAGAAGAGTAGGCGGAATTAGTTGCTAGTCAACTAACCCAATTAACTAAAGATGCAATCAAAATAAAATAAAATAAAACTTAAATTAAATTTTGGTGGAAACAATAATGAAAAAGGTTGTGTTTACTTAGATTTCATTACTCCCTATATATCTTTTACTGGTTGATTAGCTTGTTATAATTGTATGGATGATGGGTTATATTCCTTAATACTAGTCGTAGGGCCGTGTACAATATTCCCTAACTCTATAAGATCCTACTTCACTCCTATGTCGAGCCGGCTAAGAAGCTCCTAACATGGGATCATTAGAATTCACTTATGCATTAAATACAACCAAAAATCGTAGTACACCTCCAATCATGTTTCTTAAGACGTTCAAGCAAGTTACCAATGGAAGTCTGCCAGTTTTCTTAAGACTAACATAGAATACAATCATCCAAAACAATTATAAGCAAACAATCAACCAATAATCAACATCTAGGTTTCACTACATCTAAGAAAACACAATAAAAACCTAGCCTAGCATGTTAAAAGAAAGACAAGCGCAAGATATAATCACACAATACATAGACATATTGAATGATTTGAATGAATACTTATCTTTATTGAAACATGGAAGATTCAAGAGGTGGAAACCCTTGAAAAAGCTGCAAAGTTCGACCTAGGGTTTATAAAATTCGTTCCTCCAAAGTTACCCTAATGTTCCACCCTTTACAATGAAAAATTGCAAAACTATATATAGATTTTACAGGCTGACGGCGTCACGTTGTAAATTGTGACGCCGTCAACTCGCCGCCAAGTTAGAAGTCGTATTTCGTAGATCCATTTGTGACGCCGTCAAGAAGGATTGGGGCTCTGGGCCATCACGTGTATTTGGACCTTGACGGCCTAGGTGACGCCGTCAGGTCCAATGCATAAAAATGTTCTGGGCCGTCACGTTATAATTTCCACTTCCACCTCTTTTGCCAAGCTTGACGCCGTCATGCTTTAACTCTTGACGCCGTCAGGTACTGTTCTAGCAAGGATTTTGAGACTTTGTCGTTTTCTTCACTTTCACACTCCAAAAACATCCAAAATGCCTTCTTTTCTGAATTTCCTCTCAAAAGTACCTAAAATGACAAAAGGAACGATTTAGGGCAATAATTGATCAAATAATCACAAATTCGGGTTTAAATGACTCCTTAAAAGCGGTACACTTTTCGCCTCATCATGTAGTCTGCTGAAGAAGCTTGAGGAGGCTGGGAGTGCAGCGTACCGAGGCGGCAACTCAGAGCATAGGCGTTCCCATAGTTTTTAGGCTGTTTGCCTTTGTTTTGTAATAGATTAACATTTTTTTGCACATGTGCATGTTTAATCTATCTTTTGTATGAACTCGCAATCCATAATAAGATGTTTATTTTAAAGGTGTAATTTGTACGCATGAAGTTTGTACTTAGTTATTTTGTCTTTACGTAAAAGACATCCAAGAATCAAATTGTTGCCCAAACGTACTTAAAAGAGATTACAGGATCTATAATCACTTATAATTGTGTATGAGGTCCATAACTTAATGTATATGCGAATAAAAAATTCACAAGTGTATGGGTTAACATGCAGCGTACTGCAAATACCATATCAAGGAGTCAAGAGTCTTGGCTCCAACTTACTCCAACGTCTTGAGAGCAAGGTGTTTAACAAGGATGCATGATCCGATGTTGATGGGTTTGCAACCCTCTTACTTAACGAGTTATTTAATAGGTTTACTCATCCTTTTACCATCGTGGGTTTTAATAAGTGCATGCACGCCATGTAGGCAAAATGTAATATAACAACAATATTGAGACATACATAATATGTAAATAAATAACTGAAGTGTGTCGCAGAGTTAGCTAGAAACCGCGACATTTAATTAATACTTGCAAGTTTTTGAAAAAAGAAAAACATTTGTCTAGATAAAACAAAATGTAAATACACGGATATTTATTGAGCACTCGCTAAAGTATCCGTGCGCAGGGCCGTAACCTTTCCTAAAGATAGCATCTCTTGAGATTGCAAATATTCCATGTGCGTTGTAACACACGGCCATCCATGTCACGCAGCTTGTACACGCCTTTTCCTAGTGCTTCAATGACCTCATAGGGTCCTTCCCACTTTGGTCTAAGTTTTCCTATATCCTCTGCGTAGCTTGCATCATTAGCACGATAAACAAAGTCGCCTGGTCTGAATGAGGTGCTTCGAACTTTAGCATCGTAGTATCCCTTCATTTTTGACTTAGCTCTTGCCTCGCGTATAGCTGCACGTTCACGCCTTTCTTCTAATAGATCCAAGTCTATACGTCGCTCGTCGTCATTGGTTGCGACATTAACTTCCACAGTACGAATAGTTGGCATCCCAATTTCAGCTGGTATGACAGCCTCTGTCCCATAGACAAGAGAAAAGGGAGTGTCTCCATTGCTAACTTTGATTGTCGTGCGGTGCGCCCATAAGACGTGTGACAATTCATCCACCCATCTTCCTTTGTGTTTGTCGAGGCGCGCTTTAATTCCCTCGCCCAGGCTACGATTTGCGTGCTCAACCAAACCATTGGTTTATGGGTGTTTAACCGACGCGAAGTGTTGTGTAATATTTAGTTTCGCGCATCAATCTTTGAACAGGTTATCGCGGAATTGTTTTCCGTTGCCAAAATGATTTCTCCAGGTAATCCAAAGCGACACACAATATTTTCCCAAACGAATCATTTTACTTGATTACCTGTTATTGTTGTTACTGCTTTTGCCTCAATCCACTTTGTGAAGTAGTCTATGGCCACAATAAGAAATTTCAGTCCCCCTGCTACAACAGGGAAGGGGCCCGCGATGTCGATACCCCACTTATAGAATGGCCATGGTGAAGTGATAGGCATTAGCTCTTGTTGTGGTTGGCGCGGGATGGGTCTATGAACTTGACAGTCGCTACACTTCTTTATCACCTCACGCGCATCGCGGTGCATAGTGGGCCAGTAGTATCCTGACCACAAGGCTCGCGCTACAACGGACCGTGGTCCTGAGTGTATACTGCATGAACCGGCGTGGATCTCTCGGAGTACGTAATCTGCCTGAAGAGGCCCAACGCACCAAAGCCATGGTTGTAGAAATGAGCGCCGATATAGGATACCATCTCGCAGTTCGAACCTCTGCGCTGTGCGCCGTATCCGTCGAGCGTCCTTCTGTTCTTGGGGCAATATGCCCTTGCTTATGAATTCAATGATAGGGGTCATCCACGTAGGATCCTGTTCCTCTATCACCGTCGAAATCTCCATCTTCGAGATGGATTTGTTCTTCAGGATCTCCACCAATACTTGTTTTGGCAGGTGCACAAAGCTTGTAGATGTGATCTTGCTTAGCGCATCCGCTTTCCTATTTTCTCCTCTAGGAACTTGTTTAATGGTGAACCTGTCAAAACCCTGTATTAGTGACTTGGTCTTGTCGAGGTATTGAACCATGTTATCCTCCTTAGCCACATATTCCCCCAACACATGGTTGGCTACTAATCGGGAATCCACATTTGCTTCTAGGTTGCATACACCCATTCGAGTTGCAATGCCTAATCCAGCGATTAGGGCTTCATACTCTGCCTCGTTGTTTGTGGCTGTGAATTCAAAGCGCAGTGCGTAAGTGAATTCTATTCCTTCTGGACTGGTAAGGATAAGGCCTGCGCCCGACCCATCCACGCATGAAGATCTATCCGTGAATAGGATCCATGGTTCTTGTAGTTCTACCTCGCTTCTTGAAGGTGGAGCATCAGTGTCTGGTTTCTCAATGATGAAGTCTACTAATATCTGTCCCTTAACCGCAGTGCGTGGCCTATAAGAGATGTTATGCTCACTTAGCAACACACTCCACTTTTGTAATCGTCCCGATGCGTCGGGTTTGGAGATAACTTGCTTGATAGGTTGGTCTGTGATCACCGCTATTGGGTGCGCTTGGAAGTACCTGCACAGTCTTTTTGCAGCGAATACTAACGTCAAGACCAATTTTTCCATTGCGCTATAGTTAATCTCTGTCTTCTTGAGTGCTCTGCTTACGAAATATACCGGTGTTTGTACGGAATTCCTATCTGTCAGTAGCACCGCGCTGATTGCTCCATGAGTTGCAGATAAGTACATAATCAACTCTTCCCCTGGTCGGGGTGCGACTAGTGTGGGAAGCGCTGCTATCTGTTGCTTAAGCTGTTGAAAAGCTTCTTCCACTTCCGCAGTCCAACGAAAGTCTCCCTTTTTTGTACACTTCGTGAGTGTTTTAAAGAGAGGAAGTGACTTATCCACTGATTTGGACAGGAATCTATTCAACCCGGCTAGTTTTCCATTCAGGGACTGGACTTCTTTCAATGTGCGTGGTGAAGGGAGTTGGATGACAGCCTTTGTTTTTTCTGGGCATGGCTTAATGCCATCAGGCTCTATCAAGTATCCGAGGAACATGCCTTCTGTAGCACCAAAAGTGCATTTCTTAGGATTTAACCTCATGTTGATCTTTCCCAGCATCCAAAATGTTTCTTCAATGTCGCGTACCAACTCATCTTCGGTATGGCTCTTTATGACAAGGTCATCAACATAGACTTCTAGGTTGCGGCCCACTTGCTTTTCAAATGCATTATCTACTAATCGCTGGTAAGTGGCGCTTGCATTTTTTAAGCCAAAAGGCATTTTTGTGTAACAATAAACACTCTGGCTTGTGTGGAAGGTTGTTTTTTCTTCATCCTCTTTAGCCATTTGGATTTGATGGTACCCTTTGTATACGTCTAGGAAGCATTTAAAGGGGTATCCACACAAAGATTCTATCTTTCAGTCTATCTCTGGTAGCGGGTAGCAGTCCTGTGGACATGCTTTGTTGAGATCAGTGAAATCCACGCACATCCTCCAGCTACCATCACTCTTTTTCACCATCACTGGATTGGAGAGCCAGTCATGGTAATAGACTTCTCGCATGATGCATGCATCCACATGCTTGTGTACTTCCTCTAGAATGGCTTTTGCGCGCTCTGGAGCCTGGCCGCGCTTCTTCTGCCGTACTGGGGAGTATCCTTGTCGGATTTTTAGCTTGTGTTCTGTAATCGATCATGGCACGCCAGTCATGTGCTTTGGTTCCCCTGCAAAGATATCTAGATTCCTTTGCAAGAGTGCGCACACAGCCGCTCTGCCTTTGTCAGACAGCGATCCCCCAATCGATACTTCTTGCTCCGGGTAATCAGGATGAATTGCGACCTTCAGGTTTGATACTTTAGCTGCGTGCTGTTCTGGAGTGCGTGTCGTCTCACATGAAACTGTGTTACACTCTCTAGGCGGTGCAGTGGTATTGTAGCGGGTGACAATGCCTCCTTCTACTGGGAATTTGAGCATCCCATGTGCTGTGGACGGTACCGCGCGCATGGCTGATATTCCTGGTCTTCCAATGATGCCATTGTATGACGAAGGAGATCTGATCACCATAAAATTCATCCAGGCTGCTGTGGAGTGTTGCTTATCACCAACAACCACAAGTAATCGTATTTGCCCCATGGGCCATATCTTCTCTCCTGTAAAGCCAGTCAACGACGTCGTGGCCGGAATTAACTGACTTCGTATCTCAGGTCGCAACCTTTTGAAACAATGTTCATACATTATGTCTGCGGATGCCCCTCCATCAACATACATGCGGTGGATATCGTGACCCCCCGTATTTATCTCGATGGTGAGCGGTTCCGCTACTGCATTGTCCGCAGCCAGAGTGGGGAAAGAGATTTCGCTCCCATAAGAAAACTTTTGGCTGACCTTTTGCCTAGTCTTTCCCTGCCATGATTGTATCATGTAAATGGTGTCAGCCTTGTCCTTAGTAGCTTTTTTCTTGTTCCCTGTCTTCTGTTTGTCTTTCCCATCCTTGATGTTCTTCACTAGATGATCCATTCTGCCTTCTTTTACCAGCTTATCAATTAGTTGGCGCAATTGGACACACTCATTGGTGGTGTGGCCCTTTTGTCCATGATACTCACAGTATCCGTTCCCTACGCGTCGATCTTCTGGGGTGCGCATTGGTGGGGGTTTCGGGAAGTTCGCACCTTCTGTCACAAATATCTCCCTTGGAGTCTTCGTTAGTTGGGTGTATTTGTCAATATCTCGTCCGCTCCCCTGACTGCGGTAGCTTTTGTTGCGGTTGCTACTCTGGTCATTGGATTGTCTCCTAGGTTGTTCTTGTGACCTATGATTTGAGTAGCCTTTCTTGCTATCCGCAGCGGCTGCTTCCCCTTGGATAAAGGACCTTGTGCGCTTCATAAGTTCATCAAAGGTTTGGGGAACCTTATCATTTAACCTTTTGATAAGCTCTGGGTTATTGATTCCATTCATAAACCCTGAGATCTTTAGTATTTCGGGGCACGCCTTGACGTGTATGCATTCGTCCTTATAGCGTTCCACATAAGCGCTTGTGGATTCCCCTTGGCGTTGTTTTACTCTAGCAAGTTCGACAGGGTTCTTGGCGCACTTCTTTCTTTGAGTAAAGTTCAAGCGAAACGCCTTTCGCAACTCTTCAAACCCGTCTATGCTTCTTCATGGCAGCTTACTAAACCAGGTTCACGCATTCCCCACCAATGTAGAATTAAACATGTGGCACCACACGGGTTGTGGCCAATTTTTGATGGTGGCGGCTGATTCGAAAATTTTTAGATGGTCATCAGGATCACCCGTTCCATCATAAGTTTTAACATTAGCGGGCATGCGCATTCTCTTATCTTCTGAAAAATCGCTGATGCGCCGAGTGAATGCGTCAATCTTTTGGCGGCGTCAGGGACGGGACATATCTTTGTCCTCCTCATCGCGATATCTTCTCCTGGACTTCCAGTGCCCTGTTTCTTCGTCCTCGTTGTCCGAGGAGTCACTTGAGGACGAGCTTACTCTTTTGCGGCGCCTGCGTCGGCTGTCTTCGGAATCCGAGCTTGAAGGGCTTTCGCTTGGAGAGCGCTGTCGCCCGATTCTATCATGAACCCTGCGACTACCAAGCCTCCTATGGACGTTGGTACGCCATCCATCGTCTTCATGCTCCTCCAGGTACTGTAAGTCAGCTGCTTCATCATCCACAACTTTCCTTCCGATCCTAGTAAACACTGGGGATCGGCGGCTATCCCGTTCGCGCCTCTCTCTTCGGTGGCGCGGTGGAGATGCTTCATACTCAGGGTCAAAATTGAGTCGGGCTTGCAGGCTCTGACTTGACCTCTTTTTCGCTTCCTCTTGCATAAGAGCTGCCAAGGCTTCATAGTTTTGAGACACGAAGTCACTTGGCACAAGTTCAGGCGCGACTCCTTCTAGCGCGAGGATGTCTGTTTCCAAATCAGGACCCCTGTTTCGAATAGGCGCGTGTGGCGGCTCAGTGGGGTCTCTTTCTGGCTCCGTTTGGTGGGGAGTGGTGAAAAGAGTGAGCTGTAGATCTTCCGCGCTAGTGGTTGTCGTGGTGGCCTGGGTAGTCCCTGTGAGCGGTCCTATTGGGGGCAGTTCAAGTGTACTGGTTGTTCCAGAGGTCTTCTTAGAAGCTGAATCACTTTGCTGCTTCTTCCCATGTAGGTCGCTATGCGTTTTCTTCGTTAGCGGAGTCCGCTGGTTTAGGTTTCTGTGCTTTGTCATTCTAGTTTTTAGTAGAGTTCTTAGTGTAGGGTCCCACGGATGGCGCCACTTGTTGATGCAAAAGTTGGGTGTTCCTTGTTTGGACTCTGGTTCCCGTATCAACTGGATCTTAATGCTTGAGACCTGCGCACTAAGAAAACAAACAACACCGTTAGGCTTATCGTGGGATTGTCTCCCACGATTATCCTCCGGCGTGAGAGTAAGTAATCGGTTTTAGGGTTTTTAGTGAAGAGTTAGGGTTTTAGATGATACCTCAATGAGAACCGTAATATTCTTTATATACACACAAAATCCTTGTTGGTTTCGTGCTCCTTACTCTTCGGCGTATCCCGCCTTATATGGTCTAGTGATCTTTATCCATAAATAAGAGATTACTATCAAAACCATAAATAATATAATCGGGTTTGGGCTTTCGTGAGCCCAAATCGTTATCGTGGTAGCCCACACGTGATGGGCTTGGGTATTAGTAAGGTCCATTAGTCGGGTTCGTGACCCGAGTGTGGACTATACGTCATCAATATATATTTCTATTTTTTGTATGATAATTCATTATATTTTGACGGGTAATTATGTAATTTGACTAACTATAAGCTCTCATAAGCCCATTTCAACTGGTTTGGGCTTGTAGAGGCTTATAGCTTATAAAAGCTTCTATAAGCCCGTGTAATAAACAAAACATATTTTATAATCTAGCTTATTTTAAAAGCTCAAGCCTCTATAAGTCATTACAAGCTTCGCGCCAAACACAACCATTATAGGCTTATAGCACGTTTTTTTCATACGCTATACTAATAATTTGGTAGTTGGTACTATCAGACATGTGCACACACCGAGTTTGGACAACAATAACAACATATTATAAGATTTAAAATTTATTTTTCTTTGCATAAGTTCTCTTTAATTTTTTATTTTTTTTTTCTAGAATAAGGTTTGACGAAATTGTTTAGGACATTAACATAAAACCAAAGTAAAGCATGAAACATGAAGATTGGATTTACAAGAGCTCCACTGGAGTTGAAACCAAGAAGGTTACAAAAATAACATAAACGTAGTGAATATTCAAAAGTTTTAAAGTATCTTAAATCATGATATTTCCTAGAAGGAAAAAAAAAATTATTAATTTGTAACCAAGAGGGTTAGAAAAATAACATAAATATAGTGAATATCATGGATTGCTTGGGACAAAGTGACCTCCCCTCGAAGCAAAGGCGGTCTAGAAATTGGTAGCCTCAAGGTAAGCAATCAATCTTGTTAGCTAAATGGTGGTAGAGAATCCGTAATGAAGAGCATGCTTCATGGAGTAAAGTCATCCGCTCTTTACATGGTCTTATGGGAGGCTTAGTTGAGGATTCCAATTCTACAATTTCCTCAGGTCCTTAGTCACAAATAAAGAAGCCGAAGTTTGATCTTAGTACAACCGGAGCTTTTCAAAAAGAAAGTGGGAAATAGGCGTAACAGAAGTTTTTGGCATGACAAGTGGCTAGGTGGATCACCCCTTCACGTTAGTTACCTGAGATTGTATTGTCTAGACTTGGATCCTCATTGCTTGGTTTCTGATAGGAACGCCTCTGCCCCCGGGTTCCATTAGAAGAGGCTTTTGACTCTGCCCTTGTTCACAGGCCTTTTCTGGGAAGTGATCTAGGCCTATCGGGTCAATCATTAACTAGTCCTGGTCGAGGCCAATTAACTAGTCCTAACACACCTCAACCTATCTGATAAACATGACTCATGGGACTTTATAATAAATCCATCAAGGATGTTTTTTGTAAAGGACATTCGCAACCACATCGCCCTCTCGACCTTTTTTCTGCCATCCCAACCTACACACTAGAACAAAATGCTACCTTCTAAGGTAAACATCCTTCTTTGAAGAGTAATGAATAGAAGGATTCCAACCATAATTAATCTAGACTGGCGTGGCATTGATATCGATAATGTTCGTTGTCCTATATGTGATGATGAATTTGAATTAGAAGACCGTATCTTCGCCAAGTGTTGCATTGCAGTGGATACTTGAAGGGATGTTCTTCTTTGGTGGCACATCCCGGGTATCACCATCACATCCCTTGAAGACATTCTATCCTTGGCTGATCATCCTCTCGAAACCCAATTTCATCAATACTTTGATGTGGTGGTTCGCCCTACACTTTGACACTTATGGAGTTTCAGAAACAAGGTATCCTTCTCTCAAAAGAGTCTCCCAGTTAGTTGGTTAGAGTGGCTATGTAATAATCCATGTAATTCATTTTCCCTTGTGTGTTTGTTCTTTTCTAGCTCTTTGCTAGTTTAATGAAATCCGCCATTAAGAAATTTTATTAAGTTTGAATGAGTATTTGAAATTTCAAAGCTAATTGTCATCTTCATCAGTGAGGTAGAAAGCGTGTTTTGTGGTGCATATGTGGTCCTTTAATGGGCAATGAGTATAACAGATAATAATATTTGAGGTATATTTTGGTTGGAGTAGATTTAATAGATCCGTTTCAAATATGATACTCTACGGAAGCAAACGGAAGATACTTGGTCATAGCAAGCCAGGTGGCTTTGCGTTAGTCGACTGCTAAAGGCAAATAAGTGACAAACAAAAAGTAATTCCTTCGTAGGTCGGAGTGGATGAAATTCGATGCAGAACTTTTTTTGTTATATCGGGACAATGTTTCTTTCATATAGAATTTGATCATCTATTTAGAATATTCATTACTTTGAGATTTATGTTGTTATGTAACCCTGTCCTTTTCCAGAAAAAAAATAAATAAATAAAAAAAAAAAAAAAAAAAAAAAAAAAAGATTATACCTCCATGTGGTCTAGTAGGTGGGGCTTAACTTGTTAAGCGAGCCATAAGTGGGAGTAGTACCGGGTGGGTGACCACCCGGGAAGTCCTCACTTGTGGTCCACTTGTAGACCATATTGTTCCGGAGATATATTGCAATGATGGATTTGAACCTTCAAGCCACTCGTTGCGGGGGTTCGAATCTTGAGCATGGCCCGGTTTTCATCCGGCTGTTTCTCCAGCAAGGTAAACTTGTGTGGAGGCAGTACGATTTCCGGGGGAAACCCGTTACCACCTGAGATCAGCGTGGACCCGGTTCAGACAACATAGTCTGGCGGGGTGGCGATGGGGCCTTCACTGTCCGCGAAGGTGGTCATTTCTAAGTTGAAATTCACCTTTCAAAAAAAAAAAAAAAAAAAACCTCCATGTTCCACGTGCTTAGCATAAATTATTAAATACCTTTGTAATTGCAAATTAATCTGACTCCATCCCAAAGCATGTACGTCGTTTCTTATATTTTTCCCATGTAACAAAAAATAGCAGCAACTAGGAATCAAAAACCAAATACTAGACTATACACTAGAGAATGAGCCCAACAAAGAAACTGTAGATCAAAAATAAGTATAGCAGCTACTAAAACCCCAAAAGAGAGTTGTGCGGGCTGGGCCCATTACTCCTTTTGTGTATGTCCATCTTATTTGGTTTAACTTTTATCCAATCCCCTCAGACGGACCTGAGTGGCCAACTTGGTAATTGACATGCAAAATTTCTTTTGGAGCTTTCTTGTGCTATCATTCCTTGTGTGAACCGTGTAATTCCGTAAGGGAGATATCTCCTAGTGCAAATGTGTGTGGCGATTCAAGAACACCATGCTTGTGTATTATACATCTAGTTGTAATTAATTGTCTAGCTAATGGAGATGCCATTCAGAAATATACTAGTACTCATCTAGTTCTATTATATTGTGCCATGGCTTTATTTGATAAAATACTAGTCGATCAGTCTCTAATACTTGGAAGAGTTCCAAATGTTAATAAAATGATGTTATAATTAATACTGGACTTTTAACATGATAACCGTAGCAACATTTAGATGAGATCTAGTTGTGTCCATGGTACTGGATCCGGACAGACCGGAAAAACTGAGAACCAAAAAAAAAGGAAAATGTGGAACCGAGAACTATCCCATGTTGTTCGGTTCAGTTCCGGGATGGTACTCGGTTCGGGTAAGGGAATTTTTGGTAATTCCCGACGAGAACCAAAGTGTTTAAAAAATTTATTTTTTTTGTTGTTGATTATTCATAAAGGACATGCAATATCAACATAAACACACACAAAAATTGTCTCCAACTAGCAAATCATTTCAATAATTCCATTTGTTCAAATTAACATAAACAAAAACAAAAGTTGTAAAAATATAAGTTTATAATTGTCACATACGAAGGTTTAATTTTTCTTCTCATTAGATCGTAACATAATATCACTATCTAATAAATTATGATCATAATAAAAAGGAAAAACTATATAGAAAAAACTTACTTTCATATTTGATGAATGATGGTGATGATGATATTTGAATGATATTAGTAATTGTAAAACACTATAGTTTGGTGTTATTTGGAATGGATTAAAGGTTAGGGTTTTTAGATTCTAGATTTTATGGTTACATCTTACTAATGGGCTAGTTTTTTTCCATTTTCTTAAAAGGCTGCATGTAAACAATGTCCAAAATAAACCATATAAAATTTCATATTTTCAAAAGAGTCGGTTCTTTCGGGAAAGCACTGGAACCGGGCGGTTCCGACCTGAACCGTCCCAAGAACAAAAAATTTAGAATTTCATGAACCAAGAACCGGACCATGGTTCTATTATACTGTTTGGTTTCCTCGGTTCTTTTGGTTCCTCGGTATTTTTGGACACCCCTATTGAGATCCATTTGTGTCAAGAATAAAAGCATCAATACTTATAATAATGTGTCTTTTGTGAACCCTGTTCCATTGGTGCGTTAATGATGATAAGGCTGGGAACACAATATATAATATGCTACATACCAGTATATACAAATTCAAAGGAAAGCTCGTCATGGTTCAGATGGATATTTTACAAAGCTACTAGTTTATCAGTTTTACGGAAATTGATGCATTATATGACATATAGTGATTGATTACATTATTAACAACTACAATATAGATGTTTAATATGTCTAGTAGGGTTATTGTTACTTGCTGGCAGGAATGATTCAGCTTTCTCCTTCATTAGCATGAATGAAGCTGCGTAAGTCTTGGCGGAACACTGGCACTTCTGACACATATATATGTTGAAAGGTATTGCCTTATATTAGCAACCATCTGGTGACCTGAACACCCGTCAGAGGAGGTTGTGGCTCTGCGGCATCAGAGTCATTGTTGATCGCGTCCATCCCTGCTGCCATAATCTGTAGCCACTCAATAGAAAAATGCACATAAAACAGTTTTTTAGAAAGTTGGTAAGATAATAAGTCAAAGTGCGCAAAAAGAAGTTCTATCTTTAAAGTTAGTTTTACCTGGTCCATCATAAATTTTCTTTGTTTCTTCAGTTGCATTTCCTGTTCAAACATGCTAGTAAATGAGTAACAGTTTACAAGATCGCTCGTATAACTAGAAGAGGAAGGGCATTATATGTGGCTTTTAATACAGGGTCTTTTATGAGTATGAATGTAAGATTAAAGCCTAACAAGCAAAAAAAGACCTCAAGATAGATCAAAGACGACCTGAGTAACAAAAATGTTTTAGAAACCGAATATTTAACAGGTTTAGCAAGATAGAGCCGTTTTATTACCACAAACACTAAATGATGGAGGTACCGAATAGTATAGGCTACTAACAGTTACATTCCTTGTCAGTCACTAGTAACTTCAATAGTACAATGTAAAAGGAACTACGCTGGATTCACAATCCAAGACGCATAGGCAACCCAGTGACAACCCAGAGAATATCGTGTAATAAAGGCACGTGGGAAGGGCACATAAAAGATTGTTGGTGTGACCCTTTTTAACTTACAGTTACAACTTTCTGCTAACAGGGAAGCAAGTGATGCTAGGCAGTTTCTCCCAATAAAAGGGTATATACAAAGACTTTTCAGAAGCACTAAGCTACTCATTTCAGGGAGAAATACCCTGAAAGACCAGGTCTAGTAGTTCCAGTCAATATTGACAAATTGACCATATTACTGCAGATAGTGATTAATATGTATATATCCGTTATAAAGAACAGTTGCGGCCTTAAAAAAAAACTTAGTGTACAACAGGAGATTATTTCCACTAATACACTATCACCTAGATTGCAGACATACCTCATCTTGCAGGGCCTTCAAAACTCCCATATTTAGCTCCATCTGCATTTAAAATAAATACTAAATAAATAAAAATAAAAAATAAAATAAAAAACCCATTTAGAGTCATTACACACGCGCGTGCACATGTTTGACATTTCCTAATTTTGAAAGTTACAACACTCCAGTGTCAGATATTATCATCAACCCTCCGATATATTATCATCAAAAGTATACGAAAGGAATAATAATGAATTCAGGCATCTCAAACAAATATAACATTTTGAATTTCCTCTTTTTCTCTTCATGGATGTCTTAGTGATGTACATTATTTGTCTTAGTGATGTACATTATTAATAATGTGATTCATGCAACTATGTTATTAGACTGCTGAGGAAGACTAACCTTCCTGATTTTGACTTGTTGGAGGAAGCTATTCAACTGCTGCACCAGCTGATCTAGACCGGTTATGTCAAGCTGTTTAATATTGTTCTCTTCAAGGTGCCTGCATAATTGATTACCATCAATTAAAATATACCAATTCGATGGGGAAGTATGTAATGTGGGATTTGTGGTAGGTGTAGAATGATTACCTTTGGATCATTTCTGTCAGCTCATTGACTGTAAACATGTCCCTGTATTCTGGAGCAAGCCTCTGCCAGAAGTCCCAACAGATAGGAAGATAAGATTATTTGCTTACCATTGTCATATTGAAGTAATAACTGGGTAAGTAGATCATCTAAGCAGATGATAATAAGCAAAATGAATCAGGCATCTCATCTTAATAGTTAACCAGACATCTGATAATGTCTCCTGTCTCCTTAAATATGGTGAGACACTGTGTCCACTACATATATGATAAATGTGTGCAAGGTAACTAATTAATTCTCTTCAAAGTTACACAATTTCCTAGTGATCGGTAATACAATTAAAAAGTTAAGATCAGTTTGAGCACTGGTGTACATGTTTGCCTGTTAGGATTAGAGATACAAAGATTTTATTAGAATGGATACTAAAAGGAGAAAGCTACAGATTTAAATTTATAGTAGCATTCACATAATAGGGATGCATAGAAATTGGTTGCTGAGCTGGATTTACACACCTCCTGTACCATTGCGCGGGCTGACTCCTCCATCTTCTTAAAGCTTTGGTAGCTGGTGAGAATCTCAGCCATCCTGTTTTAGAAGTTACAAAAACAAGGGTTAGCAACTTGATGACATGAACCTGAGTGTAAGTAAAATTCACATAGTATTGTAGAGGTTCCTTGTAAAAGCTAAATATCAAAGACATCAACCAGAACAAGATAAATAAATACAAGTGTTTCTTTCAACCAGAAACCCAATTGACCGTATATCTTTTTGCTAAGTAATGTACAGGATGAAATGTGACTAATGCATTAAGTAAAGTAGCTTGAGAAAGGAGTTACGGAAATCATACATCATTCAGTGCACAAAGCAGGAACAGCTACTCTATTGGTCACATTAGATTACTTAAAACTAAAGCAATGGAAAATTTACAAGAATTCTATAGTTATGCATGATAGAAGTAACTTAGGATGTAGAATGAGGATACGGATATGAATCGGTTGGCAGAAGATCAAATTCGATTTAAAAAGCAGGATTTAGGACATAAGAAGGGACAGTATGCGATCCATGTGTTGTTTACGTCTTGTGAAACAATAGAGTTGAGAATCTTTTCTAGCTTTTTGTTCACATTATTCCTTAGACAAAAGGTAATCGTCACACCACTTCACCTTCCAAGTCAGCGCCACCTCAGCTTTCACTTTCCACTCATTTTCCCTCACTCCCTCTCACCTTTCTCCCGTAATGATCACCTTTCACTAAAATACCCTGATTTATACAAACATACCTAACTAAATACCTCACACACACACTAATAAACCAAATAAAAAACATTAAAACAAAAAGAGGGCTCACATTTTTTCAAACTTGCCAAAGGTGAGCCGGTCACCTTTCCTCTCCTTTTCTTTTTGTTCATTCAAAGGTGATGTGGTGTTTGTGTTATGGGAGTGACGTGTGAGGTGAGGGCTCACGTCCTCAATCTCACGCCTATTACTTCCGGTCTTAAAGTGAAGATTCTCTCTCTCTCTCTCTCTCTCTCTCTCTCTCTCTCTCTCTCTCTCTCACCAAAGTTGTCTTTTCTAGAATACTAACAAGATGAGACACTTAAAGCACTTGCCAACAATAATATTAACCTGACACCGACATATTGAGAGAATGTTCAAGTTGTCTTGAGCAACGTCAATGTACGTGTCTACCTATGCTATTTTTAGATCTCCATGGCCTTTAGCACCATAATTTAACCCATAAGTTACCCTGTCACAAAAGTGGATTTTTAGGTATTAGACTAAAACCATACACTATTACCATTAATATCCACTTGGTAAAAGATGTAAGCTCACTTAAGCATCAAAAAATGTAATTATATGTGGTATGATAAAAAAAACCAACAAATCTTGAAATGTACACCATTGATTCGACTTATCTTCAAGAAACCAAACGTCATATTAGCTCTGATACCAATTGTTAGGATTAAAAAATCAACAACCCTTTAAAGCTAGCACAAAATATTGACTCAAAGTAAGCACACATGTGACCTCAAACGTTAATTTGTATTAATTAATGAATGAGAAAGAAAGATGTTCAAACTAGTGTCTCCCTCACTTCTTTTTATAAAGATAAGGGGAGTACATATGGAATTAGAATTCCATAAGAAGGTTACCTACCAAGCAACTAGTTTCACAATCTAAGTACGACCCTAAACTTTTAAATATAATTAAACTCCTTACCTTATTAATGTATAAGTCACCTAAGTATTGATACTACATAAAACATAGACGAGATACACATGTACAAGAACCATATAAGACATGTAGAGAACACAGTCAGCAACTCTAATACCTCAGGTCAAGAATTTTAAATAAGATTAAAGGCGTGTATGTAATGTTCTACTTACATCATCTACACCGCCTCCCTCCCAATAACAAAAAGGACGACCTTGCTTTAGTTTGTTCCAAATCAAATTAGCCACTTGCAAGATAATAACCAAGCTAACCTTTAAATATGTAATGAATAATTTGATGCAAAACTCTTATAAGAAAATTCTCACAACTCTCATACCGAGACTAGGTTGCAATCATGTTGTGACAAAAAAATTTATGTTTAAAGATGGAAAATTCCATATAGGGTGCCATAAATCAAGCTGAAGAACGTACACAATCTCCTATCAAATGATCAAGATTGGGTTGCATTAAGGAGGGACGACTAGCTCTTTAAGCAACCATGCAAAAGGACGTAGCATAGTGGTTGGTATCTCAAATAGTAAAATAGACGGCCCGTCATAGAGAAAAATTAAAAGAAGTACAAATGTAGTCTAATTAGATGACCATTGAAGCTTAAGGGTCAATTTATTTGATAGTAACAAGAATTTTGTTCCATAGAGAAAAACTAAAAAAGTACAAATGTAGTATAATTAGATGATAGTTTAAGCTTGAGGGCAATTTTATTTTATAATAAAAGGAATTTTGTTGCCGCCACATCATATAGAGAATATGAGGAAAATCTTATTTATGTAACTTTCAAGTACAAAGTAAAACTTATATAAGCAAAGTATCAAAAGAGAAAATAACAACTATATTTATAGGGCCAGTTTGGTTTGTAGTTGGGTTTAGGATTAGGATTTGGATTTGGATTAGGTTTTGAATTTAGATTGTATTAAAAGTTGTTTATTTTATATATTAAGATATAAATTGGGGTTGAGATATATATTTATTCTAAGATTAAAATAAAATAAAATAATAAATGAACCCACTACAAAGTACATAATTAAGTAAATAAAAGAAATAAAAAAAAAAAAAAAAAAAAAAAAAAAAAAAAAAGAGTTAAAGTGTACTATTTGTCAGTAAACCATGTTTCATGGCAGTATTTCCTCGATTGTTGGCTTGAGTCCCATTTTCAAACCCCATCTTTTAAATAAAAACAAATAATTAATGCATGTAAAAAACAAACCCATCCAAAAGTAAGAAAACAAACACACCCATAATATATATTTAGGCATTAAATTAAAGGTAAGCAAAGATGAAGGGGTTAAAATATATTTAACAAATCACAAGCTAAACAAAGATGAATGGATAACAATATAAAAGCGAAATTAGTAGTAAATTTTAAAAAAAAAAAAAAAAAAAAAAATGGGTAAAATAATTAGTAGTAAAATATTAAATTTTATAATAAGGGATGATGAGGCTACTTAGCCAAAGCCAAAAGAGTTGACAATCATTGATGTAATACGTTGAATAGTGTCATCATCTGTTCCGTGTAGTTTTTTTATGGCTTACCATGTCAAATCGATTACTAGTTCTTTTATGGCTTACCATGTCAAATTAGTCACTAATTTGAGGGAGATGGTGTCATGGATCACGATTTCTAACATGAGATGTCTTGGTCGATACTAGTTTAACGTTGTTACTAGTAAGGTTAAGCGGTACCCTAACAAGAATGTGAGTGTTTGTGAGGCATGCATTTTCACGTCATGGTGATCAATCGAGATGAATCTAAGGAATAAAGGCATACATTTTGCATAACTTGAGGAACTTCTTGCATGCCAAATAAAGAATTTCCTCTGTCTAGATTTGGAGTCCGGGATTCAATCCTTAAGAGCCTATTGTGTTGATCGCATTATGATATGTGATTATATACTAGAAGTGTTGATCAAGGAACAACATTGACTTTCACCATGTACGTCGTGATTGCCAAAGTTTTCCATAGAAGACACCATGGAAGCCTCTTTACATGTGAAGTTAGTTATGATATCAAAAAGGCAATTGAGTGAATGTTGCATGACATGAGGGTTAGTGACAAATACTTAGATTTGATATAAAAATTGGCATAAAAATCCACATTGGATCATGCTTTATAAGTCCTTTTCGTAGACAATAAGCATATGACTTGAAATTGTAGTCAAATTAATTTAAGTAGATGCAAGTTTAATAGTTGAAAATGGTATCCCCGAGGGCGTCTAAGACTATGAGTGCTTCGATGGAGTCCAAAAAAGAAGATTAGGTGAAGCCGGTGTTTTAAGATTTTTTATGCAACTCTAGGTAGATAAAAATGAAACCAGAGGATGGCGTGTGGTATTTTGTACCTATAACCAAAACTACCATGTATGTGTATACCATATATCAAAATCAACTAAAAATCACCTTAGTGTGGTTGTTTAGTTATGAAAAAAAAAACATAAAGTAATGTTAATGTGTTGTTTTATTTCCACCATTTACTTTTTCATTTTTGTTTTTGTTTTTGTTTTTGGCGCTTATATGTTGAGCACCAAATTGGAGTATCCTCAAGAAATCTTACTATGTTGACTTAACAAGAAAAACTCGGGGGTTCTATGTTGCAAACACACCAACAAATATGATGCGTGGGAATCGCAACAGGCTTTACCTCTCGAGGGATCTCGAGAAGCTTACAACCCCCACCAGGCAGTGTACCTGATCGTTGTAGTATAGTATAGTGACAAGTACCGGGGGATTGATCGTTCAGCTTAGGAATAGTGTCGCTGGGATTAGAAAGCCTAATTACTAGTTCTAAAGGTGAGGGATGATTATTTTTGTATTTTTATAATTTTTTAGAAAGCAATTAAAATCTCGGGGTTTTGGAAGAGTGGGCGGAATTAGTTGCTATTCAACTAACCCAATACTAAGATGCAATCAAAATAAAATACAAAAAATGAAAATAAACTAATTATACTAAAGTTGTGAGCAGTAATTGGAGAAAATGTGTTTACTTAGACTTCACTACTCCCTAGATATCTTTTACACGTTAATTACTTGTTATAATTGCATGGATGACGGATCGTATTCCTTAATACCATTCATGGGGTGGCATACATAACTCCCCAATTCTATGAGCTCTTATCTCCTCCTACACCATGCCCAGCACAACTATAGGGATTGTAAACAGTGGCTCATGCATTAAATACAACCAATAAAGACCTAGTACGCCTCGGTTCATGTTTCTTAAGACGTTCAAGCATGTTACCATTTGGAGATCTGCCAGTTTTCTTAAGCCTAACATATAAATCATTCATCCAAGACAAGAATAAACAAGTAATCAACACATAATCAATATCTAGGTTTCATTAGATCTAAGCAAACACAAAAGAGATCTAGCCTAGCATAATGGAATTGAGACAAGAACAAGATATAGACAACCAACACATAGACATATTGATTGAATTAGAAGAACACTTATCTCAATTACAATGCAAGGTATCAAGGGTTTGGAACCCTTGAAAAACCTGTAAAAGTTGCACCAAAATCGTCTTTAGGGTTTCTCCAAAACTTCTCCCCTTTCTTAATGTGAAAAACTAGAAAACTATATATAGGAAAATAGGGATGACGGCGTCAAGAACAAAGGTGTGACGCCGTCATCTCGCCGCCAAATACTTCCTCGGACGACCTTGATCTACTTCTGACGCCGTCAAGGCCTAGGCCGTCACACAAATTACTCTTGACGCCCTGTGTGTGACGCCGTCATCAACTACGGATTTTAATTCTTGAGGTTTGACGCCGTCATGGAATTACTCTTGACGCCTTCATGTACTGTTCCCAGCATGGAAAATTGAGACTTTGCCGTTTTCTTCACTTTTATGCTCCAAAAACGTCCAAAATGGCTTCTTTTCCAGAATTCACTCTCCAAGTACCTAAAATCACAAAAGGAACGATTTAGGGCAATATTTGATCAAATAAATTCGGATTCGGGCTTAAATGACCCCTTAAAAACGGATCATTTTTCGCCTCATCAAACTACCAGCTCCAAGATTTGAATCAACGCCTCCTCCATCAAGAATTCTTAGCCTTTGTTTGGGCCAATTCAGTGTCCAATGGTCTATGTCTAGATTTAAACATATATTAGTCTAAGTATAAGAAGACTTGTTGATAAAGAAATCATCTAGCCGATGAGGCGTTAGCTAGTATATATAAGAATTAGAAGTTGAATGACAAAGGTTCACCATGCATCGACAATGCCCTCATGATCTTTTCAGCTCTCCGATTCAACCAACAGAGCGTAGCACAAAAATATCTCTTAGATATATAGGTGAGACTTTTCAAGATATCAAATGAGCGGGATAAAGTGTATCTTCAAGAAAGTCAAAGGCACGTACGAGTTGGTGAAAAGGAAAGAACAATTATCATCATCGTCCCTCAAAAGCAAGGTTGTTGTGTTTCTAAGAATAGAAGCATTTAAGGGAAAATAAATGTTTGACAAGTCTCAACAACCCTTGCGTGACATCCTCGTTTGTCTCCAATATAAAAAGAATGTTGGTCGGAGTAAATGTCATCTCTACCATATTTATTCTAATATTTAAGAAGAACATTTACTCTTATATTTGAACTCGTAATAATCTGATCCAATCAGAGACACATGGTTCACATGTAAACTCTTAACTTTGTTTGAGTTTATTTCATCAGAGAGCAACACCACTTTGTAATTATTTGATTTATTCAAATAAGAATTATACATTGAAGAGTTTATTCTTAAGTCTTTGTCTTAAATATTTTTATACATTATTTTTACTTAAATTTTCATGGATTAGGGAACTACATTTCGATTTAGGTGTAGTCGAGAAAATTTGATTTGATATAGTGCTACACAAATTCTGAAGCTTGACTTGACATGATTTAATTTCAAATAACCATACAAATATATTGAAAACAACCGTAAAACTTTAATATGTCTTCTATAAGGACCGGGGGAATAACGAGTTAAGCATCTAAAAACTCGAAAAGATCAAGCTTGATTCAACTTAGATCAAATGAATTTAAGGTATTTACGAGTCAAGTTTAAATAGCTCAAGAGTTAATCACCTTCACTTTAAAGGGTGTTTGGGATTGCCATTTATCCTACTTATGCTTTTGCTAAAAAATATATAAGTTGCTTAAAGTTATGTACTTTCGAATATGTTGTTCAGAGTTGTTCATTTTCTTTTTTTTTCTTTTTATTAATCCAATAATATTTGAAAGATAATAATTTGATTAAAAGTTAAGTAGGAACCATTTATAGAAAGTTTAGGTTAAATGTAAAAGTGAAAACTAATTTTAATACTATTAAATAAGCACTATGAAGTATGCAAATTTTTACTTGCTTATACAAAATTGCTTATGTGTTTAAAATTAAATGGTGTTTGGATTAAAGAAACTCCAAAAAGTTCTTTTCCAAAGAAGCTAAAAAACTAAGCAACTCCGTGTGTTTGGATTCAAGAAACTCCAAAATGTTCTTTTCCGAATAAGCTAAAAATCTAAGCAACTCCAAACATCCTCTTATGTTATTTTCGAATTATGGTACAACTGTCACAGAAGAGATACGGGAGTTCTTCCTGTTGTCCATTTAATTTCATTATATGCCAAAGTCAAAAAAATGTATTTAGTATATAGTTATGGGTCGAATTTGTAAGGCTGCAATAGGGTTGAAAATATGGGTCAAAACAGTTAACCCAAACACCCTTTATGTGACAATTAGGATTTAACAGTTATGTTATTTATTTATAGTTATGACAGTTATGTGTCAAACGACACAATGGTTCAATGTGTAACTGTCATGTCGTCTAGGTTAGTATAAAAGTGTATCCTAGAGTCTGTAAACAATAATCTATCAAGTATCAATAAAACCATTATTTACCATATTGTCCCATTTACTGTTCTATTCATTTGCACACATTGTCTCACACTCAAACTAAGAAATGGTTCATTACAAACATATAATGCAACACAATTGGCTTGGATATAAACCTGTGCAAAAGTGGTATCAAAGCCACAGCTCAGAACCATGGGAGAAGCCAATACACAAGCATGATCAAATAGGATTCACTAGAAAGTATCTGCAAAGAGAGACACCACAAAGACTGCTACCATGGAATAGTAGAAAGAAGAGTTTGTCCCCTGAAAGCAAGGAGATGTTGTGGAAAAAGATGAAAGAAATTGAGGCTTTTAATGCTTCAAAAGTATCTGCAAAGGCCAGAAATCGTGGAGAAAAAAGTGCCAGTTCTTAGAAGGAGAAAAGAGCAAGATGCTATATATGCAAGATTCGTGGGCATGTTTTCTGGAAATGCCCAAACAAGAAAAATGAAGCCATGGTTGAAAAGCAGAAAAAGTTAGTGAAACCCACAATCAAGAAGGTTGCAGAAAAGGTCAAATACCCTGAGAGAGTTCATGTAATCACAGATTACATGATAGAGGGCACAGATGATGCAAGTTGGGACAAATTTTGGTATGTAAGCAGTGCATACAAACACCATATGTGTCTAACAAGACCACTATTCAAGAAGTTGAAGTACAAATTCAAGATGATAGGGAAGAAGAAACTTAGAAAAAGTTTATTTTCTCATATGGTACTGGAGATGTCACAGTGGAAGCAAAAAATGGAAACTTGGTGATGCCACATGTTCATTATACCTCAGAAATCACTTTAAATGTTCTTAGCATTGATCAACTTGAAGAACAAGGATATATTGTGAAGTACAACAACAACAGATGTACTTTACACTATATGTTTGATGAGAAGAAACATGGGACAGAAGTATCACAAGAAGAAGAGACCAAGGAAGAAGATGGATCAAAGAATGTTGTTACTGAACACAACAAATTTCTAGATGAATACTTTGAATCCATATACCCAAAAGAAGATTGTTCACTGGTGAATGTCCTGGAGGATTTGAAATGGGACAGAGATGATGTGCATGATTATGTTGATGAAGAATACATCAGTTGGAATGGTTCAGTATATGCAATAAAGGTGAATTCATTTTCAAGATTTTTATCTTTCTTAAACCTAATAAAGAAGGATAACATATTATACAAGCACTGGGATGTATTCAGTAAAAGATATATAGACATGTTAAAATGGTTCTATTTAGTTTATTTGAATGAGGATGTATTTGAGGAAACACCACCAGTCATAGGGATGGTGAAAGTTGATTTGCTTGGACTACAAAAAATGGTGGATAGCCTAGGAGGTTATCTGTGTGTCACCTTTGGTGACAAGTGGAAAAGGATTGCCCAGTTACATGGCCTGACAGAAGTTGATAGAGAAGCAATGAAAGGATGCAATAAAAGATTCATAGAGATGGTGCAAGTGTACTATGCGACAGCAGAGATGCCTTGGTATGAAAAGAAGCCTAAAGATGATGTGGTTGAGAGTAGCAAATGCTAGAGTAAAAGATCCACAAGGCAGTAAAAAGGATGATGTTGGAATAGAGGAAGCACTTGGAAAAGATATGAACAAGGAAAACAAGACAGCCCAGTTTGGAGTCAGGTTGGAAGGCAATATGGACAAAGATGCAGAGGAAGGAAGCAAAACTGATAGCAATTATTTTGTTGTCATTGTTTGAAGGACAGAAGAAACATCACTCAGAAGATACTTGGCATTAATGAATTAGGGGGGAGATGTTGTCCATTTAATTTCATTATATGCCAAAGTCAAAAAATGTATTTAGTATATAGTTATGGGTCGAATTTGTTAGGCTGCAATAGGGTTGAAAATATGGGTCAAAACAGTTAACCCAAACACCCTTTATGTGGCAGTTAGGATTTGACTGTTATGTTAGTTATTTATAGTTAATATAGTTATGACAATAATGTGTCAAACGACACAATGGTTCAATGTGTAACTGTCATGTCATTTAGGTTAGTATAAAAGTGTGCCATAAAGTCTGTAAACAATAATCTATCAAGTATCAATAAAACCATTGTTTACCATATTGTCCCATTTACTGTTCTATTCATTTGCACACATTGTCTCACACTCAAACTAAGAAATGGTTCATTACAAACATATAATGCAACACAATTGGCTTGGATATAAACGTGTGCAAAACTGCCAATTCTACTTAAAGCCACTAAGTCTCGATTACAAATTTCATCACTATAATGCTAACACGTAACCAGTTTTACACTTTATATTGTACCATTGCATAGTTAATTGTTCTTCCAAACTGGTAGTTATTGTTAAACCTTGAATTGGATAAATTTACCCTTCTAAGTGGTTCTTGTTACTACTAAGAATTTACCTATACTCTTTCTAGTGGTTCTACATGTTATCAAGCCTTCGCATAGGTTAAGCAGCCATTTTTACCGGACATTTAGGTCTCCATTATACGTATATTTAGCAAAGATCTACGGATTGTCTTTTAAAATACAAGTTAAATTTAAAATGAATAACGACATTTTGAGACATACAAGGCAAAGTGTGTATTACTTCACCCAGAACAAACGGCAAACATGTTTTTGTAGTCTAAACCAGGTTACTTGTCTAAATCTAGTCCAACTTAAGCCATTTAGAAAGCACGTTTCCCGATCTACCAAATTGTTTAATGTTTTGATCCAAGCTTTTGTTTGTTATCTCACTCCTAGTTGCAATCTCAAATTTCTTACTTATTGAGAGGTGTCTCTAGTTATGCATAGGTGACATATGCAAATCCTTTTAGAATGGATTATGATCCTCCTATGTTGAGATCAACATGACTAATCATGTAGGTCATGTTGTTTCATGTAAGAATGATTTGCTCTAAAATTTTAAATAGAAAGTGAGTCATCTTTCGCAATCACATTTTCTTATGTTAGACCATGTTTAGTCATATTATCGATATCTAGTTTTCTTATGAGAGACCATGTTTAGTCATATTATCGATTTCTACATGAACGGATCTGATATGAACCTGATTCGATCTTGAGGTGTTAAAGATAAATAATAACAAAGACAAGAAAAATAAAGATAGATTAACCAACTTTTGAGAGGTCGATCGGGCTCTCCCAATTGCTTCAAATTACTTCAAATTACCAGTTCATATTATTATTCCACACCCACATATTAAAGCCCTAACCGTCTATATATAATAATCATATTTTTGTAAAACAAGTCACTTACTAATATTATCTATAAATAAACCATATCTAGTTAATAACTAAAATACTAATAATACTTATATAGTAATTATAAAAATATTAATAATCTAGTTCGTATCATTACTCCGGCCACCAAAAACACCTTGTCCTCAAAATGCCCCCTCTTGTAATTCCAGGATCCCTAGTTCCTTGTGGATCACATGTTAACCTGACCACAAAAGAATGCTTAATATGCTGCCTGAAGTTGGTGCATTGAAAGTATTTTGCTCTTTTGCTATAATATTGTGACTTGCTTTTAAACTAGAGTTATAAGGTTCAACTATGAGGTTTGTTTCCAGGTCCATCTTAGGCTCTAACTCCTCTTGAATATACAGACCAGTCCTTCCCTTTGTAAGGTTATTCGTGATCTCAATACTTCCTCCTGCAGCTCTGAAGATACCATCATCGTTCCTGGTCACAGTTTCCCACCATCTGACGGTTCCACCTTAGTGTCGACGCTAGTTTTGTGATCAATTCCTCTCTGCAGCCCCCATGACTAGACAAGTGGGTGGATATCCCCATTGTTATTGCTGTATTCAACATCAATCACTCCCATTCTTCTTTTTACTATTATTATCATAAGTCTCGACTTCTATTCCCGCCTCAGATGTACTTGATCCCACGTTGAGATATTCTATATTTTTCTTTTTCTCCACTGTCATGCTTGACTCAACAGAATTATGCAGCAACAAATGACCCGTATCATCATTTGCTGGTGCACATTGAGTTGTTTATGTTGGTACCTCAGTGGTGTCCAGTGGAGGCGGTTTAACCGGCGATGCTTGTTTCTGAATTAGAGAAGTAAACTCTTCAATTCATCAAACTTAAGAATCCATTCTTTTTCTCCACTGTAGTTTAGTTCCCATCGGTAAGCTCTAATACTTATGTCCAAGGAGATGAACCTTCTTTCCGTGTGTGCCTTAAATTCACCAAAATCATCTTCAAGTTCGGCCATTTTCTAGCTCATCATAGTTGTTTTTAAAATTTGATTTCTTTTTTCGCAAACAGTAAATTCTAAATGAACAGTAATTCCGGCGGTGAACGGTAAACTTTTTTTTTAGAAAACCCTAGAATCGAACGGCTCTGATACCAATTTGATACGAACCTGATTCGATCTTGAGGTGTTAAAGATAAATAATAACAAAGACAAGAAAATAAAGATAGATTGACCAACTTTCGAGAGATCGATCGGGCTCTACCAATGGCTTCAAATTACTAGTTCATATTATTATTCAACACCCACATATTACAGCCCTAAACATCTGTATATAATAACACTATTCTTGTAAAACAAGTTACCTTCTAATATTATCTAAAAATAAACCATATCTAGTTAATAATTAAAATACAAATAATACTTATCTAGTAATAATAAAAATATTAATAATCCGGTTTGGTTCGTATCAGGATCTTAATATTTTCTAAAATACACAAACCCAAAAAATATATATTTAATGCAGGCCCTAAATATTTTTTTTCCATTAACAAATACATACTCTCAATATTTGCACCTATTGACTCTACTCTTTGTGTACACCATAGTACTATGCTATGTTTGGCAAAAGTAGCTGTGAGCAGTAATAGTGAGCTGTGAGCAGTAGCTGGGAGCTGTAGCCACAGCTTCTTATAGAAGCATTGGAAAAATAAAATTTTCTAAAAAAAATAGCAAAGCTCACCGCTCTTTTGCCAAACAAACACTAAAAATCAAAAGCTCATTGCTCACCGCTCATCGCCAAAAAAAAGCTCCAAAAAGCTCTACGCCAAACATAGCCTATATCTATATCAAAATCTTTTGTTAGTTTAATGTAAACAAGCAATAAATAAAATCGAGAACACACTTAGAACTTGTGACCCAAAAGAAGGTATCATTCTTTGATAAAGCTTCGAATCTAATCACCATTGAAATTGGAAAATAGTCATTTCAGAAGTTACTTTAAAAAGAAAATAGAAAATAAAAATTAAAAAAGCATACAGTATCATGAAAGCTTTTATGGGTCATCTTAAATGGTGTCATTTTGGATTTGAGAAAGTATACAATATCATGAAAGCTTTAAAAAAAAGTGTTACTTTTTATTTTTTTTCAAGAATGAGCAAATTAAGATTGCTTTTTGCCTATGGACAATATATGCAAAAACAAGCCGCTCTGTGATCTAGCAATGGAAATCAAGCTCCAACAGAATATATGCTTCTGTTACAGCACAGACGTAGCATAGTAAAAAGCTAATGGCAAAGTTACAAACATGCCCATTATGGTTACAAACATTTTTTTGTTGGATAATTCAATGTTAGCAAGAGATAGTAAAAAGCTAATGTCTAGTTTTATCAGGAGAGTCTCCATTTGGGTTGTTTTTAAAGTCACGGGCCAGCCCGCAATCTCTTCTCAAGTCAACAACAATCTTTGAATACAAGTCTTTCATATTTGATTAAATGTGTTTTGATCGTAAGTATCGGTTTCAATAGTGGAGTGGATTTTAGATGAGAAGACCATGTTGTTTGATTCAAAATTGCAATACCCATGTTAATTTTTGTTGTCATTGTGAAATTGTTTTTAAATGAGCAGATCATGTATGTAACTTGCAAGTGTACAAGGGAAACCTTGTCGTGAGAGAATATATTGACTCCCTCAAAACCAAAATTTTAGATAAATGAGTGTGTCCTTGATTCATGTATGCAGCTTTACCACGTAAATAGCCATATCCATGACGCAAAAGATCAGTAATTTATACTGCCACAGCCACGACTCAAAGACCCGCAACAATATAGCGAGAACGTTGTTGAATTGTGAGATAGAATACTTGGACAATTTCGGAGAGGCATATTATCAAATTATAAGTTTGCTAAGGCAAGATTCTGAATCCTAACTAGTATGGCAGGTTTTCTACTGGTGAACTAGATAGCCGAATCCAAATCATGTCCCCTGTGATTGTAATTAAACCGTGAACTTTGGCAACGTGGTAACACCTTTTAAAATATATTGACATATTCTTAAAACTTCATTTTCGAATCCAAAAAAACACAAGGGGAACACAATATTTCCAGCATTTGCTTAAGTTGCATTTCTCATGTTTAAAACGACTCCTGATGTAATTGGGTAATAAATTATGATGTTATTGTTAGTTTATGAACATAAATTAATAGTTGTGTGTTAGGATCGAACTCGAGATCGTGGGATTGCACACTTTACGTATGAAGAGTAAAAGAATAATTATTTATAAATGTTATATATAATTATTAATAAACACAAAACGAGTAACGACCATTAGTATTTAACGGGGAATGACTAACGACCGTTAGATGAAGATTAGGAAAGTAATACTTGTGATTATTTGGAAACAATAGAAGGTTCCGGAATTCCCTTGGGGAGTCCATAACCGATCGGCCAAGGAGAGGTTTCCACCTCCTTTGTGCCTTGAGCTCCAAGTAAACACTAGTATATAAACACCTCATGGGATATTGTTTTCTCATAACTTGTACACACATAATAGGTGTTTTCTTTCTCTTCTCTTGTCCTCAAAATCGATCCATCATTAAAACCCTTTAAGGGATTCGATTTTCATAAGCTCAAAAGTTTTGTGTTTAATTTACTTGCATAAACTTTTACTTGAATTAGTACGTGTGTACAAGAACGCGATTCAAACATACTTTTGTTTGATTCTTGGATTGAATAACAAAAAGTTAAGGGGTTATTCTTACAATCCACATAAACCCTAATTAGGGTTCATAAGTTGAAGATTGCATATTGATTCTTGTTCGGGCTAGAATCACAAAGGTATGTTTACTATTTATTATTGATTAATTAATTGCATGTTATATGATCTTGTTATAATGCTTCCGCATATGCTTACTTGATGTTATTGGTTTATTTATATGCATGTCATGATTATATAATTCCAACAGTGGCATCATGAGCCGTTATAATGTGTAATTAATTATCGAAACGCATAAAAATTGAATCTTGATTCGTTTAATTACATGTTTTTAGGGTTTTTGATTCCTAACCCTAATTTTTTTAATTGGGTCGATTGACCTATTAGTGTTTTAGGGTTTTGGTTTTGATTTTTTAATATGATTAGAAATCCTAGGTTGTCATGTAATTGGTTATGCGTTTTAGTAAACGATCTTGGTGCAATATGTTAATTGTTAAGCATAATCCATGAAAAGTGCATATTTGCATGGATTTTATTGTATGGTAATTTAAATGGTTTAAATTGGATATATGAATTAATTGTTAAGTTATATCGCAACATGTAAATTTATTAATAGATGTCGAATTGGGGAAGACTCCAATATTAAGTAATCAATTACGTACTATGTGGTGTTTGTTTAGTTTTGGCTTACGCAATCGATTTATCGATGTATGTGGCTCTTTTTCCATTGAAGAAGAAAGCCTTAATTGAATAAATGCATTATACACCTAGACTTGATTATTAATAGGACTATTGAATTAAATTTGCATATGGCTACATATTTTATACATATTTAATTGTTATGTTATGTATATGTTTATTTGGTTGTTTTATTTTTTATTATGTATTACTTGTTTTTTGTTTATTATTATGTAAGACATGTTTATAAAGGGAAAAGGGTAATTTTTGAATAGAAAAATAATATGGACTAAATAAATGGCGAAATTGTTTTGGTTTTAAGAGTTTAAATTTCAAATGATTGGTTGATTGATGTTTTTGTACGTAATGGTTAACTAGGCCCGACCGAAGTTTACACACTACAAGATGGGTATAAGGTTGGCTTCGCATTAAATTGTGGCCTTAGATAGACAACATTCTGTCTTAATGCTCGTTTGTGTGTAAATTAGACTTACCGAACAACCATTACATGTACACTGTCATCTTAAGGGTGAATTCACCGCAATTCCATAATGATTATCCGAAACACTAAGCCTTAGGGCTTATGCAAAAGTACGATATAGTGGACGATAATTGTTGGTCATTCTTTAATTGGTGAACCCGATACCTCAATAAAAACTTTGTTGTTTTACTTTTAGTGAATTGGTAATAAAAATGTTTTATAAAACCAATGTTATGAAGTTGTATGCATGCTTCTTCATACATTATTTTGATTACACGTCAAAATTAATACTCTTATAAAATTAAGTCGAATGTCATCTAATTAAAAACACTTGAAGTTGTAGTTTACGTTATGTGAGAGCTTGGCTAGATTGCAATGGAGAGGTGAATTTCATAATTTCATTGCTAGCAGATCAACTGATGTAATGGATTTATGAGTTTGCAGTTTTTAAGTTAGACGACTTAAATTGAGTAGGAAGTAAGAGCTTGGACTCAAGGCATTAAGATGTGGATGAAACATGCTTACATTACAAAAGTTTTGTGATTGTAAATCCTATAAATCTAGGAATTGCAATATGATATTGGCAATTATTGTTCGACAATTACCTTGTTGAATACTATCATTACTAGCAGATCAACTGATGTAATGGTACTATGTCAATTAGGATCCTAGCTTTAAGAAAATATTATGGTTTATATGAATATTTACCAATGGGTATTTTATTTTCTTAAAGATCTAATTATCGAAAATACTGAAATTGAATTATGTAATTCGTTTTAATGTATTAATGAAACGTTCAAACCGTAAACGCACTTTGGGTTTTGGTAAATTGATCTCGTTTTGTTTTCAAACAAATGTTTGATTAAGAATAATTTACTTAAAAGACAAAAGAAGTCTCCTTTCTGTGAAAGAAGAGTGATACAATCCTATTTCTTTTCATGAATGAAAAAGGATAATAGGAATATTAGATATGTCTAAATTCTAATATAACTCATAGCAAATTTTTAATGGTTAAGAAAATTGTGCATATTTTCCATAGGGATTTCATCATTCTTATTCGGTGATTAAATTCTTAGTAATAAATATTATATTTGGTTAACAGAAAATTATGTATGACATTTTATGAGTTATTAAAATTAGAAGCTAGACTAATTACCGCAAAATGGTAAAAGACAAACTAGTTTATTCATCTAGTTGTTTTGGCTATTTAAAATGTGCTACATACATTGTAGGATGGTAGACCTGTTAAGGAAGAAATTGCATGCCCAATTTTTCAAGTTAATCGCATTTGGTAGATAGTCCATCATTTTCATAATAAGTATACACTCTTTAGTGCATAAGTAATTGTTACGTATGGACATTCAAAGGTGTAGGAAAGTTAAAAGCACACTATTATCTTTCATTAGATATGAAACATTTAGAATGTTGTCAAATTTAGTGGGAGTATTGTGTACTTATTACTAAATAAGGAATTATTGTAATGATCTTTAATTCAGTAGGAGTTATAAGCTTTGACATCTTGGTAGCTAAAGATAAATACTTTCCAAGTGTAGACACTCATACTTTTAAAGGATAGTCTGGTACGTTTTCTTACTAGACATTGTTGTTCTATAACTACTTGTTATGGTAAAATCTATGACACAATCATATTTATTACATAAACAAATGCATGGCGTGTTGTTTATCAACTATATGAGGTTGTTCCATGCACAAGTGGGAGAAATGTTATCTTTAATGTGTGCAAGAAACAACTCATAAAGATATGATTTAATGGACTCTCTTGACTACAATGTAAAAGAATAACGTTCTAATATGAATTATACTAATCTAATTCAAGAAACACTTGGTGTTACAATTTATGTTATGTGAGAGCTTAGCTAGATTGCAACAACAAGGTGAATTTCATATTTTCATTACTAGCAGATCAACTGATGTAATTGAACTATGAGAATTTGCAGTTTCTAAATTAGATACCTATTAGAATATGTGTCAATATGATATCAAGACTACTTTAATTTGTATATTTATGAATTCTTATAATGACATAAATTAATAAAGTAATCTAATGCTACTTCAATCTAAATATTTATGTGTTCTTGGAATGACATAAATAAATAAGAAATAATGTTATTTACATTATTGTGAAGTAATAAATTAATTTGAAATTACTATTAAAACCAAAAGATGGTGTTCTTAATTACTTTAGTTAAACATGTATATATTTCATAGTAAAGATATAAACATAAAGTTTTTTAATTGTTACAAGACTTATAATAAAGTAAGACGTTATCTTGTTATGTTTTTAATTAAGACATATATATGAAGTCATTAAATTGTTAAATGACTTATAACGTATAGTGGGATTATAACAGTTTATGTTTTCTTGTAGAGACATGGACATGAAGTGACTTTGTCAAAAGTACTTGTGTTATAAAGCATGTAATTGGCTTGAAAATACTATTATACCATTAAAATGAATTAGTAGGTAAATAGACAAGTCAAAACGAATATGGTTATCTTAAATATTGTTAGATTGTCTTACAATATTAATACTAATGAAATACCAAATATTTATGGTAAGTTCAGTTAGAAAAATCAAACTCTTGTTATATTGTTTGATTAAAGATAACTATGATTTCTTTTCTTCCAAAAGTTATCAAGGTTAGAATATTGAGTATGACTTGGACATACTTAATAAAACTCCAACCTAGAAGATTAATAAGACATTATCATATGATGGAATGTGATGAATGTAATCAATTACATTAAGTCTTAAATTGAAGTTCTAAATTTGTTTAACTGCTTATGAAGAGGTTATTAACAAAGTAAAGTCATGAACTGTCAATATGTATTTGTAATATCTCAAAAGAGAACATTGTATTGTTTCTTTATTTGCTAAGTATTTAAAGATAGTCTTTAAATTACTAAAAGCAAATGGGAGTTTTGACCTTTAAAAGATAAAATTACAAGATACATAAATCTTCTAAAATACACTAGTAAATATCATGATGAAGTTTGACATTTAAATGTTAAATCTCAAGATGATGGAATTATCATTCATAGAATAGCAATATATCTCAGATATTTGATTAATATGCTGAGGGCTATGATTTACAGGATTATTGTAAACCTGATAATCATTATGATACATTACCAAATATGAAATTAGGTAAAGTATACATGATATGAATGATTAAGATGTTGTCCATAAAGATAATCAATTTTAGAAACTTGGTTTATCTTAATAGTTAGACTAGAAAATGAAGATGAGTTTCTTCAAAGATAAAGTAACCATTGTGGTTTAAATCTTTGTATAGAAATCATATGGACAATATTGTACACGTATTTAATGCATGTCTTATGACAAGATTATTAATCACATTTAAGCAATTAAATGTGATTGAATATTCTATTATAAACACATTAAATATATAAAGATTATGATTGTCATATTTATGAAATTGACAATGGAATATCAAAACTCTTTCTTGAGTGATTACTTGAGCGAGGACGATAAGTAATCAAAAGGAGTTTATGAATTCAAATAAATCTTGGAAGTGTACAAAGTGCAATAATCCATGGATGGATAAATGCATGCATCTAGAAGATTACTCTTATGTTTAATTATTAAATTCATGTTTTGATTTAAAATTGAAATAAGATAATTTCTAAGTATTCCTAAAAGCTAGTGGGAGTATTATGTTTAATTTCTTAAATCATATATGTTGAAGAACATATAAAAAGTAATATTCCATATAAGTTAAAAGTTAAGTCTTAAATTGGAATGAAACTTTACTTGTAAGATTTAGAAAATAAGACATACAACCTTGGAATGAATGTTTATTGTTGAAACATGTGCGGTAAAGAAATCTAATATAACATGATATATCATTTAGAAAGCCTAAATAAATGTATATGACATGAATAAAATCTAAGTATGACTCAAAGATTTTTCATGAAAATCATGTTTTGTTGTATCATGCTTGAATACAAGATGATTTGGCAATATATATATCTAATTAAAAAGTTATTAGATAACTTGTGTAATATTCTATAAAGAATATGGTTGATTATAGAATCACATCCTAAATCTAAATCTGGAAAAGCTTCCAAATTCTATAGATGAACAATTTTTCAATTGTTGTGAAAATTGTCATAGCCAACAAACTTGAAAGTTTGAAGGGCATTAAACATTACACAATAGATATTAATGTTTACGGGAAGTTTTAATAGCATATTGTTGTTGTATACAATGATGCTAATGAAATTGAGATGACACTCAAATACTAGTCATGGTAAAGATTTCATCCTTGGACATGTGTACTAGTTGTGCTTACTAAGAGCATAGTTGCATTATACATTAAGAGAATAAGAATACTTCAAACTTTAAAATGTTTGGAAGTTTGATTATCATAAATTGGTTGTTAAGGATGTCACACATTTTATGAAATATTATGTGCATTATCAAAATAATTGAGTATGCACATACAAGAACTTCACTAGTTGAATTCTTGAAATAAGTATTCTTAAAATTCTGATAGATCAAAGTTGGATGATTTATATTTTGTCAACAAGTATGAATGTCATTACTTGAGATATAATTCATCAACAAGAGTAATCATGCATTGATCTATTTAGTATTTGGATAAGAGATGTTAAACAATTATTATAATAAATTTAAATACATAGTATGTTTAATTTATAATATATTGTGTCATGTTTTTGCATGTTTAAATTCATGAATAAAGGTTATTCTAAATTGTCCATTGTCAGTTAATAATATGGGAATATTATTAAATCAAGACAAATCTGAAGGTTGGTATAATATACTTAAAGTATATTGATGCATAGTCATGCCATTTCAGATGATATTCAATGATACCGAATATAGGACTTATCCCAACTATATGATGTTACTTATGGATCTTGTCATTAAGTAAATCATAAGAAGTTATCCTCAGACTTGAGATGCAAGATAAGTGTCATGAATGTAGTACATTTTTGTGGAACAACTTAACGCTATAAGTAACTGGTAGTCATAAGGGTTGTTTTCGAAAGTGTTACAAAGTTTATGGGTTTTGCTTGTAGTCAAGATAGAATTTGTTCCTTCAAATTTATTTTTAGAGTTTAATACTGCTGGGCCCCTCGTAGGGTTGGTAAGATGTATGTGTGGCCACACCCAAGATCTCCCCTGAATATGTTCAGAAGATTTGGTAATCTTGCTCAATCACAAACAACGAGAAACAAAATGGTTAATTAAGGAATGACTTTAATCCATATCCTTATTAACGTGGTATTAGAAACAAAAGGATAATAATAATGAGAAATCATTAAAAGGTTTGTCCAGGAGCCTTACTCGAGATCGTACTAGAGGCATCGGCGTGTTGCAAGACGCTAACCGATGTGATCACACTATTAAGATATGTCCAAGTGGGAGCTGTTAGTTTATGAACATAAATTAATAGTTGTGTGTTAGGATCGAACTCGAGATCATAGGATTGCACACTTTACGTATGAAGAGTAAAAGAATAATTATTTATAAATGTTAACGAGTAAAATCTATGGTTACATCTTACTAATGGGCTAGTTTTTTTCCATTTTCTTAAAAGGCTGCATGTAAACAATGTCCAAAATAAACCATATAAAATTTCATATTTTCAAAAGAGTCGGTTCTTTCGGGAAAGCACTGGAACCGGGCGGTTCCGACCTGAACCGTCCCAAGAACAAAAAATTTAGAATTTCATGAACCAAGAACCGGACCATGGTTCTATTATACTGTTTGGTTTCCTCGGTTCTTTTGGTTCCTCGGTATTTTTGGACACCCCTATTGAGATCCATTTGTGTCAAGAATAAAAGCATCAATACTTATAATAATGTGTCTTTTGTGAACCCTGTTCCATTGGTGCGTTAATGATGATAAGGCTGGGAACACAATATATAATATGCTACATACCAGTATATACAAATTCAAAGGAAAGCTCGTCATGGTTCAGATGGATATTTTACAAAGCTACTAGTTTATCAGTTTTACGGAAATTGATGCATTATATGACATATAGTGATTGATTACATTATTAACAACTACAATATAGATGTTTAATATGTCTAGTAGGGTTATTGTTACTTGCTGGCAGGAATGATTCAGCTTTCTCCTTCATTAGCATGAATGAAGCTGCGTAAGTCTTGGCGGAACACTGGCACTTCTGACACATATATATGTTGAAAGGTATTGCCTTATATTAGCAACCATCTGGTGACCTGAACACCCGTCAGAGGAGGTTGTGGCTCTGCGGCATCAGAGTCATTGTTGATCGCGTCCATCCCTGCTGCCATAATCTGTAGCCACTCAATAGAAAAATGCACATAAAACAGTTTTTTAGAAAGTTGGTAAGATAATAAGTCAAAGTGCGCAAAAAGAAGTTCTATCTTTAAAGTTAGTTTTACCTGGTCCATCATAAATTTTCTTTGTTTCTTCAGTTGCATTTCCTGTTCAAACATGCTAGTAAATGAGTAACAGTTTACAAGATCGCTCGTATAACTAGAAGAGGAAGGGCATTATATGTGGCTTTTAATACAAGGTCTTTTATGAGTATGAATGTAAGATTAAAGCCTAACAAGCAAAAAAAGACCTCAAGATAGATCAAAGACGACCTGAGTAACAAAAATGTTTTAGAAACCGAATATTTAACAGGTTTAGCAAGATAGAGCCGTTTTATTACCACAAACACTAAATGATGGAGGTACCGAATAGTATAGGCTACTAACAGTTACATTCCTTGTCAGTCACTAGTAACTTCAATAGTACAATGTAAAAGGAACTACACTGGATTCACAATCCAAGACGCATAGGCAACCCAGTGACAACCCAGAGAATATCGTGTAATAAAGGCACGTGGGAAGGGCACATAAAAGATTGTTGGTGTGACCCTTTTTAACTTACAGTTACAACTTTCTGCTAACAGGGAAGCAAGTGATGCTAGGCAGTTTCTCCCAATAAAAGGGTATATACAAAGACTTTTCAGAAGCACTAAGCTACTCATTTCAGGGAGAAATACCCTGAAAGACCAGGTCTAGTAGTTCCAGTCAATATTGACAAATTGACCATATTACTGCAGATAGTGATTAATATGTATATATCCGTTATAAAGAACAGTTGCGGCCTTAAAAAAAAAACTTAGTGTACAACAGGAGATTATTTCCACTAATACACTATCACCTAGATTGCAGACATACCTCATCTTGCAGGGCCTTCAAAACTCCCATATTTAGCTCCATCTGCATTTAAAATAAATACTAAATAAATAAAAATAAAAAATAAAATAAAAAACCCATTTAGAGTCATTACACACGCGCGTGCACATGTTTGACATTTCCTAATTTTGAAAGTTACAACACTCCAGTGTCAGATATTATCATCAACCCTCCGATATATTATCATCAAAAGTATACGAAAGGAATAATAATGAATTCAGGCATCTCAAACAAATATAACATTTTGAATTTCCTCTTTTTCTCTTCATGGATGTCTTAGTGATGTACATTATTTGTCTTAGTGATGTACATTATTAATAATGTGATTCATGCAACTATGTTATTAGACTGCTGAGGAAGACTAACCTTCCTGATTTTGACTTGTTGGAGGAAGCTATTCAACTGCTGCACCAGCTGATCTAGACCGGTTATGTCAAGCTGTTTAATATTGTTCTCTTCAAGGTGCCTGCATAATTGATTACCATCAATTAAAATATACCAATTCGATGGGGAAGTATGTAATGTGGGATTTGTGGTAGGTGTAGAATGATTACCTTTGGATCATTTCTGTCAGCTCATTGACTGTAAACATGTCCCTGTATTCTGGAGCAAGCCTCTGCCAGAAGTCCCAACAGATAGGAAGATAAGATTATTTGCTTACCATTGTCATATTGAAGTAATAACTGGGTAAGTAGATCATCTAAGCAGATGATAATAAGCAAAATGAATCAGGCATCTCATCTTAATAGTTAACCAGACATCTGATAATGTCTCCTGTCTCCTTAAATATGGTGAGACACTGTGTCCACTACATATATGATAAATGTGTGCAAGGTAACTAATTAATTCTCTTCAAAGTTACACAATTTCCTAGTGATCGGTAATACAATTAAAAAGTTAAGATCAGTTTGAGCACTGGTGTACATGTTTGCCTGTTAGGATTAGAGATACAAAGATTTTATTAGAATGGATACTAAAAGGAGAAAGCTACAGATTTAAATTTATAGTAGCATTCACATAATAGGGATGCATAGAAATTGGTTGCTGAGCTGGATTTACACACCTCCTGTACCATTGCGCGGGCTGACTCCTCCATCTTCTTAAAGCTTTGGTAGCTGGTGAGAATCTCAGCCATCCTGTTTTAGAAGTTACAAAAACAAGGGTTAGCAACTTGATGACATGAACCTGAGTGTAAGTAAAATTCACATAGTATTGTAGAGGTTCCTTGTAAAAGCTAAATATCAAAGACATCAACCAGAACAAGATAAATAAATACAAGTGTTTCTTTCAACCAGAAACCCAATTGACCGTATATCTTTTTGCTAAGTAATGTACAGGATGAAATGTGACTAATGCATTAAGTAAAGTAGCTTGAGAAAGGAGTTACGGAAATCATACATCATTCAGTGCACAAAGCAGGAACAGCTACTCTATTGGTCACATTAGATTACTTAAAACTAAAGCAATGGAAAATTTACAAGAATTCTATAGTTATGCATGATAGAAGTAACTTAGGATGTAGAATGAGGATACGGATATGAATCGGTTGGCAGAAGATCAAATTCGATTTAAAAAGCAGGATTTAGGACATAAGAAGGGACAGTATGCGATCCATGTGTTGTTTACGTCTTGTGAAACAATAGAGTTGAGAATCTTTTCTAGCTTTTTGTTCACATTATTCCTTAGACAAAAGGTAATCGTCACACCACTTCACCTTCCAAGTCAGCGCCACCTCAGCTTTCACTTTCCACTCATTTTCCCTCACTCCCTCTCACCTTTCTCCCGTAATGATCACCTTTCACTAAAATACCCTGATTTATACAAACATACCTAACTAAATACCTCACACACACACTAATAAACCAAATAAAAAACATTAAAACAAAAAGAGGGCTCACATTTTTTCAAACTTGCCAAAGGTGAGCCGGTCACCTTTCCTCTCCTTTTCTTTTTGTTCATTCAAAGGTGATGTGGTGTTTGTGTTATGGGAGTGACGTGTGAGGTGAGGGCTCACGTCCTCAATCTCACGCCTATTACTTCCGGTCTTAAAGTGAAGATTCTCTCTCTCTCTCTCTCTCTCTCTCTCTCTCTCTCTCTCTCTCTCTCTCTCTCTCTCTCTCTCTCTCTCTCTCTCTCACCAAAGTTGTCTTTTCTAGAATACTAACAAGATGAGACACTTAAAGCACTTGCCAACAATAATATTAACCTGACACCGACATATTGAGAGAATGTTCAAGTTGTCTTGAGCAACGTCAATGTACGTGTCTACCTATGCTATTTTTAGATCTCCATGGCCTTTAGCACCATAATTTAACCCATAAGTTACCCTGTCACAAAAGTGGATTTTTAGGTATTAGACTAAAACCATACACTATTACCATTAATATCCACTTGGTAAAAGATGTAAGCTCACTTAAGCATCAAAAAATGTAATTATATGTGGTATGATAAAAAAAACCAACAAATCTTGAAATGTACACCATTGATTCGACTTATCTTCAAGAAACCAAACGTCATATTAGCTCTGATACCAATTGTTAGGATTAAAAAATCAACAACCCTTTAAAGCTAGCACAAAATATTGACTCAAAGTAAGCACACATGTGACCTCAAACGTTAATTTGTATTAATTAATGAATGAGAAAGAAAGATGTTCAAACTAGTGTCTCCCTCACTTCTTTTTATAAAGATAAGGGGAGTACATATGGAATTAGAATTCCATAAGAAGGTTACCTACCAAGCAACTAGTTTCACAATCTAAGTACGACCCTAAACTTTTAAATATAATTAAACTCCTTACCTTATTAATGTATAAGTCACCTAAGTATTGATACTACATAAAACATAGACGAGATACACATGTACAAGAACCATATAAGACATGTAGAGAACACAGTCAGCAACTCTAATACCTCAGGTCAAGAATTTTAAATAAGATTAAAGGCGTGTATGTAATGTTCTACTTACATCATCTACACCGCCTCCCTCCCAATAACAAAAAGGACGACCTTGCTTTAGTTTGTTCCAAATCAAATTAGCCACTTGCAAGATAATAACCAAGCTAACCTTTAAATATGTAATGAATAATTTGATGCAAAACTCTTATAAGAAAATTCTCACAACTCTCATACCGAGACTAGGTTGCAATCATGTTGTGACAAAAAAATTTATGTTTAAAGATGGAAAATTCCATATAGGGTGCCATAAATCAAGCTGAAGAACGTACACAATCTCCTATCAAATGATCAAGATTGGGTTGCATTAAGGAGGGACGACTAGCTCTTTAAGCAACCATGCAAAAGGACGTAGCATAGTGGTTGGTATCTCAAATAGTAAAATAGACGGCCCGTCATAGAGAAAAATTAAAAGAAGTACAAATGTAGTCTAATTAGATGACCATTGAAGCTTAAGGGTCAATTTATTTGATAGTAACAAGAATTTTGTTCCATAGAGAAAAACTAAAAAAGTACAAATGTAGTATAATTAGATGATAGTTTAAGCTTGAGGGCAATTTTATTTTATAATAAAAGGAATTTTGTTGCCGCCACATCATATAGAGAATATGAGGAAAATCTTATTTATGTAACTTTCAAGTACAAAGTAAAACTTATATAAGCAAAGTATCAAAAGAGAAAATAACAACTATATTTATAGGGCCAGTTTGGTTTGTAGTTGGGTTTAGGATTAGGATTTGGATTTGGATTAGGTTTTGAATTTAGATTGTATTAAAAGTTGTTTATTTTATATATTAAGATATAAATTGGGGTTGAGATATATATTTATTCTAAGATTAAAATAAAATAAAATAATAAATGAACCCACTACAAAGTACATAATTAAGTAAATAAAAGAAATAAAAAAAAAAAAAAAAAAAAGAAAGAGTTAAAGTGTACTATTTGTCAGTAAACCATGTTTCATGGCAGTATTTCCTCGATTGTTGGCTTGAGTCCCATTTTCAAACCCCATCTTTTAAATAAAAACAAATAATTAATGCATGTAAAAAACAAACCCATCCAAAAGTAAGAAAACAAACACACCCATAATATATATTTAGGCATTAAATTAAAGGTAAGCAAAGATGAAGGGGTTAAAATATATTTAACAAATCACAAGCTAAACAAAGATGAATGGATAACAATATAAAAGCGAAATTAGTAGTAAATTTTAAAAAAAAAAAAAAAAAAATGGGTAAAATAATTAGTAGTAAAATATTAAATTTTATAATAAGGGATGATGAGGCTACTTAGCCAAAGCCAAAAGAGTTGACAATCATTGATGTAATACGTTGAATAGTGTCATCATCTGTTCCGTGTAGTTTTTTTATGGCTTACCATGTCAAATCGATTACTAGTTCTTTTATGGCTTACCATGTCAAATTAGTCACTAATTTGAGGGAGATGGTGTCATGGATCACGATTTCTAACATGAGATGTCTTGGTCGATACTAGTTTAACGTTGTTACTAGTAAGGTTAAGCGGTACCCTAACAAGAATGTGAGTGTTTGTGAGGCATGCATTTTCACGTCATGGTGATCAATCGAGATGAATCTAAGGAATAAAGGCATACATTTTGCATAACTTGAGGAACTTCTTGCATGCCAAATAAAGAATTTCCTCTGTCTAGATTTGGAGTCCGGGATTCAATCCTTAAGAGCCTATTGTGTTGATCGCATTATGATATGTGATTATATACTAGAAGTGTTGATCAAGGAACAACATTGACTTTCACCATGTACGTCGTGATTGCCAAAGTTTTCCATAGAAGACACCATGGAAGCCTCTTTACATGTGAAGTTAGTTATGATATCAAAAAGGCAATTGAGTGAATGTTGCATGACATGAGGGTTAGTGACAAATACTTAGATTTGATATAAAAATTGGCATAAAAATCCACATTGGATCATGCTTTATAAGTCCTTTTCGTAGACAATAAGCATATGACTTGAAATTGTAGTCAAATTAATTTAAGTAGATGCAAGTTTAATAGTTGAAAATGGTATCCCCGAGGGCGTCTAAGACTATGAGTGCTTCGATGGAGTCCAAAAAAGAAGATTAGGTGAAGCCGGTGTTTTAAGATTTTTTATGCAACTCTAGGTAGATAAAAATGAAACCAGAGGATGGCATGTGGTATTTTGTACCTATAACCAAAACTACCATGTATGTGTATACCATATATCAAAATCAACTAAAAATCACCTTAGTGTGGTTGTTTAGTTATGAAAAAAAAACATAAAGTAATGTTAATGTGTTGTTTTATTTCCACCATTTACTTTTTCATTTTTGTTTTTGTTTTTGTTTTTGGCGCTTATATGTTGAGCACCAAATTGGAGTATCCTCAAGAAATCTTACTATGTTGACTTAACAAGAAAAACTCGGGGGTTCTATGTTGCAAACACACCAACAACTATGATGCGTGGGAATCGCAACAGGCTTTACCTCTCGAGGGATCTCGAGAAGCTTACAACCCCCACCAGGCAGTGTACCTGATCGTTGTAGTATAGTATAGTGACAAGTACCGGGGGATTGATCGTTCAGCTTAGGAATAGTGTCGCTGGGATTAGAAAGCCTAATTACTAGTTCTAAAGGTGAGGGATGATTATTTTTGTATTTTTATAATTTTTTAGAAAGCAATTAAAATCTCGGGGTTTTGGAAGAGTGGGCGGAATTAGTTGCTATTCAACTAACCCAATACTAAGATGCAATCAAAATAAAATACAAAAAATGAAAATAAACTAATTATACTAAAGTTGTGAGCAGTAATTGGAGAAAATGTGTTTACTTAGACTTCACTACTCCCTAGATATCTTTTACACGTTAATTACTTGTTATAATTGCATGGATGACGGATCGTATTCCTTAATACCATTCATGGGGTGGCATACATAACTCCCCAATTCTATGAGCTCTTATCTCCTCCTACACCATGCCCAGCACAACTATAGGGATTGTAAACAGTGGCTCATGCATTAAATACAACCAATAAAGACCTAGTACGCCTCGGTTCATGTTTCTTAAGACGTTCAAGCATGTTACCATTTGGAGATCTGCCAGTTTTCTTAAGCCTAACATATAAATCATTCATCCAAGACAAGAATAAACAAGTAATCAACACATAATCAATATCTAGGTTTCATTAGATCTAAGCAAACACAAAAGAGATCTAGCCTAGCATAATGGAATTGAGACAAGAACAAGATATAGACAACCAACACATAGACATATTGATTGAATTAGAAGAACACTTATCTCAATTACAATGCAAGGTATCAAGGGTTTGGAACCCTTGAAAAACCTGTAAAAGTTGCACCAAAATCGTCTTTAGGGTTTCTCCAAAACTTCTCCCCTTTCTTAATGTGAAAAACTAGAAAACTATATATAGGAAAATAGGGATGACGGCGTCAAGAACAAAGGTGTGACGCCGTCATCTCACCGCCAAATACTTCCTCGGACGGCCTTGATCTACTTCTGACGCCGTCAAGGCCTAGGCCGTCACACAAATTACTCTTGACGCCCTGTGTGTGACGCCGTCATCAACTACGGATTTTAATTCTTGAGGTTTGACGCCGTCATGGAATTACTCTTGACGCCTTCATGTACTGTTCCCAGCATGGAAAATTGAGACTTTGCCGTTTTCTTCACTTTTATGCTCCAAAAACGTCCAAAATGGCTTCTTTTCCAGAATTCACTCTCCAAGTACCTAAAATCACAAAAGGAACGATTTAGGGCAATATTTGATCAAATAAATTCGGATTCGGGCTTAAATGACCCCTTAAAAATGGATCATTTTTCGCCTCATCAAACTACCAGCTCCAAGATTTGAATCAACGCCTCCTCCATCAAGAATTCTTAGCCTTTGTTTGGGCCAATTCAGTGTCCAATGGTCTATGTCTAGATTTAAACATATATTAGTCTAAGTATAAGAAGACTTGTTGATAAAGAAATCATCTAGCCGATGAGGCGTTAGCTAGTATATATAAGAATTAGAAGTTGAATGACAAAGGTTCACCATGCATCGACAATGCCCTCATGATCTTTTCAGCTCTCCGATTCAACCAACAGAGCGTAGCACAAAAATATCTCTTAGATATATAGGTGAGACTTTTCAAGATATCAAATGAGCGGGATAAAGTGTATCTTCAAGAAAGTCAAAGGCACGTACGAGTTGGTGAAAAGGAAAGAACAATTATCATCATCGTCCCTCAAAAGCAAGGTTGTTGTGTTTCTAAGAATAGAAGCATTTAAGGGAAAATAAATGTTTGACAAGTCTCAACAACCCTTGCGTGACATCCTCGTTTGTCTCCAATATAAAAAGAATGTTGGTCGGAGTAAATGTCATCTCTACCATATTTATTCTAATATTTAAGAAGAACATTTACTCTTATATTTGAACTCGTAATAATCTGATCCAATCAGAGACACATGGTTCACATGTAAACTCTTAACTTTGTTTGAGTTTATTTCATCAGAGAGCAACACCACTTTGTAATTATTTGATTTATTCAAATAAGAATTATACATTGAAGAGTTTATTCTTAAGTCTTTGTCTTAAATATTTTTATACATTATTTTTACTTAAATTTTCATGGATTAGGGAACTACATTTCGATTTAGGTGTAGTCGAGAAAATTTGATTTGATATAGTGCTACACAAATTCTGAAGCTTGACTTGACATGATTTAATTTCAAATAACCATACAAATATATTGAAAACAATCGTAAAACTTTAATATGTCTTCTATAAGGACCGGGGGAATAACGAGTTAAGCATCTAAAAACTCGAAAAGATCAAGCTTGATTCAACTTAGATCAAATGAATTTAAGGTATTTACGAGTCAAGTTTAAATAGCTCAAGAGTTAATCACCTTCACTTTAAAGGGTGTTTGGGATTGCCATTTATCCTACTTATGCTTTTGCTAAAAAATATATAAGTTGCTTAAAGTTATGTACTTTCGAATATGTTGTTCAGAGTTGTTCATTTTCTTTTTTTTTCTTTTTATTAATCCAATAATATTTGAAAGATAATAATTTGATTAAAAGTTAAGTAGGAACCATTTATAGAAAGTTTAGGTTAAATGTAAAAGTGAAAACTAATTTTAATACTATTAAATAAGCACTATGAAGTATGCAAATTTTTACTTGCTTATACAAAATTGCTTATGTGTTTAAAATTAAATGGTGTTTGGATTAAAGAAACTCCAAAAAGTTCTTTTCCAAAGAAGCTAAAAAACTAAGCAACTCCGTGTGTTTGGATTCAAGAAACTCCAAGATGTTCTTTTCCGAATAAGCTAAAAATCTAAGCAACTCCAAACATCCTCTTATGTTATTTTCGAATTATGGTACAACTGTCACAGAAGAGATACGGGAGTTCTTCCTGTTGTCCATTTAATTTCATTATATGCCAAAGTCAAAAAAATGTATTTAGTATATAGTTATGGGTCGAATTTGTAAGGCTGCAATAGGGTTGAAAATATGGGTCAAAACAGTTAACCCAAACACCCTTTATGTGACAATTAGGATTTAACAGTTATGTTATTTATTTATAGTTATGACAGTTATGTGTCAAACGACACAATGGTTCAATGTGTAACTGTCATGTCGTCTAGGTTAGTATAAAAGTGTATCCTAGAGTCTGTAAACAATAATCTATCAAGTATCAATAAAACCATTATTTACCATATTGTCCCATTTACTGTTCTATTCATTTGCACACATTGTCTCACACTCAAACTAAGAAATGGTTCATTACAAACATATAATGCAACACAATTGGCTTAGATATAAACCTGTGCAAAAGTGGTATCAAAGCCACAGCTCAGAACCATGGGAGAAGCCAATACACAAGCATGATCAAATAGGATTCACTAGAAAGTATCTGCAAAGAGAGACACCACAAAGACTGCTACCATGGAATAGTAGAAAGAAGAGTTTGTCCCCTGAAAGCAAGGAGATGTTGTGGAAAAAGATGAAAGAAATTGAGGCTTTTAATGCTTCAAAAGTATCTGCAAAGGCCAGAAATCGTGGAGAAAAAAGTGCCAGTTCTTAGAAGGAGAAAAGAGCAAGATGCTATATATGCAAGATTCGTGGGCATGTTTTCTGGAAATGCCCAAACAAGAAAAATGAAGCCATGGTTGAAAAGCAGAAAAAGTTAGTGAAACCCACAATCAAGAAGGTTGCAGAAAAGGTCAAATACCCTGAGAGAGTTCATGTAATCACAGATTACATGATAGAGGGCACAGATGATGCAAGTTGGGACAAATTTTGGTATGTAAGCAGTGCATACAAACACCATATGTGTCTAACAAGACCACTATTCAAGAAGTTGAAGTACAAATTCAAGATGATAGGGAAGAAGAAACTTAGAAAAAGTTTATTTTCTCATATGGTACTGGAGATGTCACAGTGGAAGCAAAAAATGGAAACTTGGTGATGCCACATGTTCATTATACCTCAGAAATCACTTTAAATGTTCTTAGCATTGATCAACTTGAAGAACAAGGATATATTGTGAAGTACAACAACAACAGATGTACTTTACACTATATGTTTGATGAGAAGAAACATGGGACAGAAGTATCACAAGAAGAAGAGACCAAGGAAGAAGATGGATCAAAGAATGTTGTTACTGAACACAACAAATTTCTAGATGAATACTTTGAATCCATATACCCAAAAGAAGATTGTTCACTGGTGAATGTCCTGGAGGATTTGAAATGGGACAGAGATGATGTGCATGATTATGTTGATGAAGAATACATCAGTTGGAATGGTTCAGTATATGCAATAAAGGTGAATTCATTTTCAAGATTTTTATCTTTCTTAAACCTAATAAAGAAGGATAACATATTATACAAGCACTGGGATGTATTCAGTAAAAGATATATAGACATGTTAAAATGGTTCTATTTAGTTTATTTGAATGAGGATGTATTTGAGGAAACACCACCAGTCATAGGGATGGTGAAAGTTGATTTGCTTGGACTACAAAAAATGGTGGATAGCCTAGGAGGTTATCTGTGTGTCACCTTTGGTGACAAGTGGAAAAGGATTGCCCAGTTACATGGCCTGACAGAAGTTGATAGAGAAGCAATGAAAGGATGCAATAAAAGATTCATAGAGATGGTGCAAGTGTACTATGCGACAGCAGAGATGCCTTGGTATGAAAAGAAGCCTAAAGATGATGTGGTTGAGAGTAGCAAATGCTAGAGTAAAAGATCCACAAGGCAGTAAAAAGGATGATGTTGGAATAGAGGAAGCACTTGGAAAAGATATGAACAAGGAAAACAAGACAGCCCAGTTTGGAGTCAGGTTGGAAGGCAATATGGACAAAGATGCAGAGGAAGGAAGCAAAACTGATAGCAATTATTTTGTTGTCATTGTTTGAAGGACAGAAGAAACATCACTCAGAAGATACTTGGCATTAATGAATTAGGGGGGAGATGTTGTCCATTTAATTTCATTATATGCCAAAGTCAAAAAATGTATTTAGTATATAGTTATGGGTCGAATTTGTTAGGCTGCAATAGGGTTGAAAATATGGGTCAAAACAGTTAACCCAAACACCCTTTATGTGGCAGTTAGGATTTGACTGTTATGTTAGTTATTTATAGTTAATATAGTTATGACAATAATGTGTCAAACGACACAATGGTTCAATGTGTAACTGTCATGTCATTTAGGTTAGTATAAAAGTGTGCCATAAAGTCTGTAAACAATAATCTATCAAGTATCAATAAAACCATTGTTTACCATATTGTCCCATTTACTGTTCTATTCATTTGCACACATTGTCTCACACTCAAACTAAGAAATGGTTCATTACAAACATATAATGCAACACAATTGGCTTGGATATAAACGTGTGCAAAACTGCCAATTCTACTTAAAGCCACTAAGTCTCGATTACAAATTTCATCACTATAATGCTAACACGTAACCAGTTTTACACTTTATATTGTACCATTGCATAGTTAATTGTTCTTCCAAACTGGTAGTTATTGTTAAACCTTGAATTGGATAAATTTACCCTTCTAAGTGGTTCTTGTTACTACTAAGAATTTACCTATACTCTTTCTAGTGGTTCTACATGTTATCAAGCCTTCGCATAGGTTAAGCAGCCATTTTTACCGGACATTTAGGTCTCCATTATACGTATATTTAGCAAAGATCTACGGATTGTCTTTTAAAATACAAGTTAAATTTAAAATGAATAACGACATTTTGAGACATACAAGGCAAAGTGTGTATTACTTCACCCAGAACAAACGGCAAACATGTTTTTGTAGTCTAAACCAGGTTACTTGTCTAAATCTAGTCCAACTTAAGCCATTTAGAAAGCACGTTTCCCGATCTACCAAATTGTTTAATGTTTTGATCCAAGCTTTTGTTTGTTATCTCACTCCTAGTTGCAATCTCAAATTTCTTACTTATTGAGAGGTGTCTCTAGTTATGCATAGGTGACATATGCAAATCCTTTTAGAATGGATTATGATCCTCCTATGTTGAGATCAACATGACTAATCATGTAGGTCATGTTGTTTCATGTAAGAATGATTTGCTCTAAAATTTTAAATAGAAAGTGAGTCATCTTTCGCAATCACATTTTCTTATGTTAGACCATGTTTAGTCATATTATCGATATCTAGTTTTCTTATGAGAGACCATGTTTAGTCATATTATCGATTTCTACATGAACGGATCTGATATGAACCTGATTCGATCTTGAGGTGTTAAAGATAAATAATAACAAAGACAAGAAAAATAAAGATAGATTAACCAACTTTTGAGAGGTCGATCGGGCTCTCCCAATTGCTTCAAATTACTTCAAATTACCAGTTCATATTATTATTCCACACCCACATATTAAAGCCCTAACCGTCTATATATAATAATCATATTTTTGTAAAACAAGTCACTTACTAATATTATCTATAAATAAACCATATCTAGTTAATAACTAAAATACTAATAATACTTATATAGTAATTATAAAAATATTAATAATCTAGTTCGTATCATTACTCCGGCCACCAAAAACACCTTGTCCTCAAAATGCCCCCTCTTGTAATTCCAGGATCCCTAGTTCCTTGTGGATCACATGTTAACCTGACCACAAAAGAATGCTTAATATGCTGCCTGAAGTTGGTGCATTGAAAGTATTTTGCTCTTTTGCTATAATATTGTGACTTGCTTTTAAACTAGAGTTATAAGGTTCAACTATGAGGTTTGTTTCCAGGTCCATCTTAGGCTCTAACTCCTCTTGAATATACAGACCAGTCCTTCCCTTTGTAAGGTTATTCGTGATCTCAATACTTCCTCCTGCAGCTCTGAAGATACCATCATCGTTCCTGGTCACAGTTTCCCACCATCTGACGGTTCCACCTTAGTGTCGACGCTAGTTTTGTGATCAATTCCTCTCTGCAGCCCCCATGACTAGACAAGTGGGTGGATATCCCCATTGTTATTGCTGTATTCAACATCAATCACTCCCATTCTTCTTTTTACTATTATTATCATAAGTCTCGACTTCTATTCCCGCCTCAGATGTACTTGATCCCACGTTGAGATATTCTATATTTTTCTTTTTCTCCACTGTCATGCTTGACTCAACAGAATTATGCAGCAACAAATGACCCGTATCATCATTTGCTGGTGCACATTGAGTTGTTTATGTTGGTACCTCAGTGGTGTCCAGTGGAGGCGGTTTAACCGGCGATGCTTGTTTCTGAATTAGAGAAGTAAACTCTTCAATTCATCAAACTTAAGAATCCATTCTTTTTCTCCACTGTAGTTTAGTTCCCATCGGTAAGCTCTAATACTTATGTCCAAGGAGATGAACCTTCTTTCCGTGTGTGCCTTAAATTCACCAAAATCATCTTCAAGTTCGGCCATTTTCTAGCTCATCATAGTTGTTTTTAAAATTTGATTTCTTTTTTCGCAAACAGTAAATTCTAAATGAACAGTAATTCCGGCGGTGAACGGTAAACTTTTTTTTTAGAAAACCCTAGAATCGAACGGCTCTGATACCAATTTGATACGAACCTGATTCGATCTTGAGGTGTTAAAGATAAATAATAACAAAGACAAGAAAATAAAGATAGATTGACCAACTTTCGAGAGATCGATCGGGCTCTACCAATGGCTTCAAATTACTAGTTCATATTATTATTCAACACCCACATATTACAGCCCTAAACATCTGTATATAATAACACTATTCTTGTAAAACAAGTTACCTTCTAATATTATCTAAAAATAAACCATATCTAGTTAATAATTAAAATACAAATAATACTTATCTAGTAATAATAAAAATATTAATAATCCGGTTTGGTTCGTATCAGGATCTTAATATTTTCTAAAATACACAAACCCAAAAAATATATATTTAATGCAGGCCCTAAATATTTTTTTTCCATTAACAAATACATACTCTCAATATTTGCACCTATTGACTCTACTCTTTGTGTACACCATAGTACTATGCTATGTTTGGCAAAAGTAGCTGTGAGCAGTAATAGTGAGCTGTGAGCAGTAGCTGGGAGCTGTAGCCACAGCTTCTTATAGAAGCATTGGAAAAATAAAATTTTCTAAAAAAAATAGCAAAGCTCACCGCTCTTTTGCCAAACAAACACTAAAAATCAAAAGCTCATTGCTCACCGCTCATCGCCAAAAAAAAGCTCCAAAAAGCTCTACGCCAAACATAGCCTATATCTATATCAAAATCTTTTGTTAGTTTAATGTAAACAAGCAATAAATAAAATCGAGAACACACTTAGAACTTGTGACCCAAAAGAAGGTATCATTCTTTGATAAAGCTTCGAATCTAATCACCATTGAAATTGGAAAATAGTCATTTCAGAAGTTACTTTAAAAAGAAAATAGAAAATAAAAATTAAAAAAGCATACAGTATCATGAAAGCTTTTATGGGTCATCTTAAATGGTGTCATTTTGGATTTGAGAAAGTATACAATATCATGAAAGCTTTAAAAAAAAGTGTTACATTTTATTTTTTTTCAAGAATGAGCAAATTAAGATTGCTTTTTGGCTATGGACAATATATGCAAAAACAAGCCGCTCTGTGATCTAGCAATGGAAATCAAGCTCCAACAGAATATATGCTTCTGTTACAGCACAGACGTAGCATAGTAAAAAGCTAATGGCAAAGTTACAAACATGCCCATTATGGTTACAAACATTTTTTTGTTGGATAATTCAATGTTAGCAAGAGATAGTAAAAAGCTAATGTCTAGTTTTATCAGGAGAGTCTCCATTTGGGTTGTTTTTAAAGTCACGGGCCAGCCCGCAATCTCTTCTCAAGTCAACAACAATCTTTGAATACAAGTCTTTCATATTTGATTAAATGTGTTTTGATCGTAAGTATCGGTTTCAATAGTGGAGTGGATTTTAGATGAGAAGACCATGTTGTTTGATTCAAAATTGCAATACCCATGTTAATTTTTGTTGTCATTGTGAAATTGTTTTTAAATGAGCAGATCATGTATGTAACTTGCAAGTGTACAAGGGAAACCTTGTCGTGAGAGAATATATTGACTCCCTCAAAACCAAAATTTTAGATAAATGAGTGTGTCCTTGATTCATGTATGCAGCTTTACCACGTAAATAGCCATATCCATGACGCAAAAGATCATTAATTTATACTGCCACAGCCACGACTCAAAGACCCGCAACAATATAGCGAGAACGTTGTTGAATTGTGAGATAGAATACTTGGACAATTTCGGAGAGGCATATTATCAAATTATAAGTTTGCTAAGGCAAGATTCTGAATCCTAACTAGTATGGCAGGTTTTCTACTGGTGAACTAGCTAGCCGAATCCAAATCATGTCCCCTGTGATTGTAATTAAACCGTGAACTTTGGCAACGTGGTAACACCTTTTAAAATATATTGACATATTCTTAAAACTTCATTTTCGAATCCAAAAAAACACAAGGGGAACACAATATTTCCAGCATTTGCTTAAGTTGCATTTCTCATGTTTAAAACGACTCCTGATGTAATTGGGTAATAAATTATGATGTTATTGTTAGTTTATGAACATAAATTAATAGTTGTGTGTTAGGATCGAACTCGAGATCGTGGGATTGCACACTTTACGTATGAAGAGTAAAAGAATAATTATTTATAAATGTTATATATAATTATTAATAAACACAAAACGAGTAACGACCATTAGTATTTAACGGGGAATGACTAACGACCGTTAGATGAAGATTAGGAAAGTAATACTTGTGATTATTTGGAAACAATAGAAGGTTCCGGAATTCCCTTGGGGAGTCCATAACCGATCGGCCAAGGAGAGGTTTCCACCTCCTTTGTGCCTTGAGCTCCAAGTAAACACTAGTATATAAACACCTCATGGGATATTGTTTTCTCATAACTTGTACACACATAATAGGTGTTTTCTTTCTCTTCTCTTGTCCTCAAAATCGATCCATCATTAAAACCCTTTAAGGGATTCGATTTTCATAAGCTCAAAAGTTTTGTGTTTAATTTACTTGCATAAACTTTTACTTGAATTAGTACGTGTGTACAAGAACGCGATTCAAACATACTTTTGTTTGATTCTTGGATTGAATAACAAAAAGTTAAGGGGTTATTCTTACAATCCACATAAACCCTAATTAGGGTTCATAAGTTGAAGATTGCATATTGATTCTTGTTCGGGCTAGAATCACAAAGGTATGTTTACTATTTATTATTGATTAATTAATTGCATGTTATATGATCTTGTTATAACGCTTCCGCATATGCTTACTTGATGTTATTGGTTTATTTATATGCATGTCATGATTATATAATTCCAACAGTGGCATCATGAGCCGTTATAATGTGTAATTAATTATCGAAACGCATAAAAATTGAATCTTGATTCGTTTAATTACATGTTTTTAGGGTTTTTGATTCCTAACCCTAATTTTTTTAATTGGGTCGATTGACCTATTAGTGTTTTAGGGTTTTGGTTTTGATTTTTTAATATGATTAGAAATCCTAGGTTGTCATGTAATTGGTTATGCGTTTTAGTAAACGATCTTGGTGCAATATGTTAATTGTTAAGCATAATCCATGAAAAGTGCATATTTGCATGGATTTTATTGTATGGTAATTTAAATGGTTTAAATTGGATATATGAATTAATTGTTAAGTTATATCGCAACATGTAAATTTATTAATAGATGTCGAATTGGGGAAGACTCCAATATTAAGTAATCAATTATGTACTATGTGGTGTTTGTTTAGTTTTGGCTTACGCAATCGATTTATCGATGTATGTGGCTCTTTTTCCATTGAAGAAGAAAGCCTTAATTGAATAAATGCATTATACACCTAGACTTGATTATTAATAGGACTATTGAATTAAATTTGCATGTGGCTACATATTTTATACATATTTAATTGTTATGTTATGTATATGTTTATTTGGTTGTTTTATTTTTTATTATGTATTACTTGTTTTTTGTTTATTATTATGTAAGACATGTTTATAAACGGAAAAGGGTAATTTTTGAATAGAAAAATAATATGGACTAAATAAATGGCGAAATTGTTTTGGTTTTAAGAGTTTAAATTTCAAATGATTGGTTGATTGATGTTTTTGTACGTAATGGTTAACTAGGCCCGACCGAAGTTTACACACTACAAGATGGGTATAAGGTTGGCTTCGCATTAAATTGTGGCCTTAGATAGACAACATTCTGTCTTAATGCTCGTTTGTGTGTAAATTAGACTTACCGAACAACCATTACATGTACACTGTCATCTTAAGGGTGAATTCACGGCAATTCCATAATGATTATCCGAAACACTAAGCCTTAGGGCTTATGCAAAAGTACGATATAGTGGACGATAATTGTTGGTCATTCTTTAATTGGTGAACCCGATACCTCAATAAAAACTTTGTTGTTTTACTTTTAGTGAATTGGTAATAAAAATGTTTTATAAAACCAATGTTATGAAGTTGTATGCATGCTTCTTCATACATTATTTTGATTACACGTCAAAATTAATACTCTTATAAAATTAAGTCGAATGTCATCTAATTAAAAACACTTGAAGTTGTAGTTTACGTTATGTGAGAGCTTGGCTAGATTGCAATGGAGAGGTGAATTTCATAATTTCATTGCTAGCAGATCAACTGATGTAATGGATTTATGAGTTTGCAGTTTTTAAGTTAGACGACTTAAATTGAGTAGGAAGTAAGAGCTTGGACTCAAGGCATTAAGATGTGGATGAAACATGCTTACATTACAAAAGTTTTGTGATTGTAAATCCTATAAATCTAGGAATTGCAATATGATATTGGCAATTATTGTTCGACAATTACCTTGTTGAATACTATCATTACTAGCAGATCAACTGATGTAATGGTACTATGTCAATTAGGATCCTAGCTTTAAGAAAATATTATGGTTTATATGAATATTTACCAATGGGTATTTTATTTTCTTAAAGATCTAATTATCGAAAATACTGAAATTGAATTATGTAATTCGTTTTAATGTATTAATGAAACGTTCAAACCGTAAACGCACTTTGGGTTTTGGTAAATTGATCTCGTTTTGTTTTCAAACAAATGTTTGATTAAGAATAATTTACTTAAAAGACAAAAGAAGTCTCCTTTCTGTGAAAGAAGAGTGATACAATCCTATTTCTTTTCATGAATGAAAAAGGATAATAGGAATATTAGATATGTCTAAATTCTAATATAACTCATAGCAAATTTTTAATGGTTAAGAAAATTGTGCATATTTTCCATAGGGATTTCATCATTCTTATTCGGTGATTAAATTCTTAGTAATAAATATTATATTTGGTTAACAGAAAATTATGTATGACATTTTATGAGTTATTAAAATTAGAAGCTAGACTAATTACCGCAAAATGGTAAAAGACAAACTAGTTTATTCATCTAGTTGTTTTGGCTATTTAAAATGTGCTACATACATTGTAGGATGGTAGACCTGTTAAGGAAGAAATTGCATGCCCAATTTTTCAAGTTAATCGCATTTGGTAGATAGTCCATCATTTTCATAATAAGTATACACTCTTTAGTGCATAAGTAATTGTTACGTATGGACATTCAAAGGTGTAGGAAAGTTAAAAGCACACTATTATCTTTCACTAGATATGAAACATTTAGAATGTTGTCAAATTTAGTGGGAGTATTGTGTACTTATTACTAAATAAGGAATTATTGTAATGATCTTTAATTCAGTAGGAGTTATAAGCTTTGACATCTTGGTAGCTAAAGATAAATACTTTCCAAGTGTAGACACTCATACTTTTAAAGGATAGTCTGGTACGTTTTCTTACTAGACATTGTTGTTCTATAACTACTTGTTATGGTAAAATCTATGACACAATCATATTTATTACATAAACAAATGCATGGCGTGTTGTTTATCAACTATATGAGGTTGTTCCATGCACAAGTGAGAGAAATGTTATCTTTAATGTGTGCAAGAAACAACTCATAAAGATATGATTTAATGGACTCTCTTGACTACAATGTAAAAGAATAACGTTCTAATATGAATTATACTAATCTAATTCAAGAAACACTTGGTGTTACAATTTATGTTATGTGAGAGCTTAGCTAGATTGCAACAACAAGGTGAATTTCATATTTTCATTACTAGCAGATCAACTGATGTAATTGAACTATGAGAATTTGCAGTTTCTAAATTAGATACCTATTAGAATATGTGTCAATATGATATCAAGACTACTTTAATTTGTATATTTATGAATTCTTATAATGACATAAATTAATAAAGTAATCTAATGCTACTTCAATCTAAATATTTATGTGTTCTTGGAATGACATAAATAAATAAGAAATAATGTTATTTACATTATTGTGAAGTAATAAATTAATTTGAAATTACTATTAAAACCAAAAGATGGTGTTCTTAATTACTTTAGTTAAACATGTATATATTTCATAGTAAAGATATAAACATAAAGTTTTTTAATTGTTACAAGACTTATAATAAAGTAAGACGTTATCTTGTTATGTTTTTAATTAAGACATATATATGAAGTCATTAAATTGTTAAATGACTTATAACGTATAGTGGGATTATAACAGTTTATGTTTTCTTGTAGAGACATGGACATGAAGTGACTTTGTCAAAAGTACTTGTGTTATAAAGCATGTAATTGGCTTGAAAATACTATTATACCATTAAAATGAATTAGTTGGTAAATAGACAAGTCAAAACGAATATGGTTATCTTAAATATTGTTAGATTGTCTTACAATATTAATACTAATGAAATACCAAATATTTATGGTAAGTTCAGTTAGGAAAATCAAACTCTTGTTATATTGTTTGATTAAAGATAACTATGATTTCTTTTCTTCCAAAAGTTATCAAGGTTAGAATATTGAGTATGACTTGGACATACTTAATAAAACTCCAACCTAGAAGATTAATAAGACATTATCATATGATGGAATGTGATGAATGTAATCAATTACATTAAGTCTTAAATTGAAGTTCTAAATTTGTTTAACTGCTTATGAAGAGGTTATTAACAAAGTAAAGTCATGAACTGTCAATATGTATTTGTAATATCTCAAAAGAGAACATTGTATTGTTTCTTTATTTGCTAAGTATTTAAAGATAGTCTTTAAATTACTAAAAGCAAATGGGAGTTTTGACCTTTAAAAGATAAAATTACAAGATACATAAATCTTCTAAAATACACTAGTAAATATCATGATGAAGTTTGACATTTAAATGTTAAATCTCAAGATGATGGAATTATCATTCATAGAATAGCAATATATCTCAGATATTTGATTAATATGCTGAGGGCTATGATTTACAGGATTATTGTAAACCTGATAATCATTATGATACATTACCAAATATGAAATTAGGTAAAGTATACATGATATGAATGATTAAGATGTTGTCCATAAAGATAATCAATTTTAGAAACTTGGTTTATCTTAATAGTTAGACTAGAAAATGAAGATGAGTTTCTTCAAAGATAAAGTAACCATTGTGGTTTAAATCTTTGTATAGAAATCATATGGACAATATTGTACACGTATTTAATGCATGTCTTATGACAAGATTATTAATCACATTTAAGCAATTAAATGTGATTGAATATTCTATTATAAACACATTAAATATATAAAGATTATGATTGTCATATTTATGAAATTGACAATGGAATATCAAAACTCTTTCTTGAGTGATTACTTGAGCGAGGACGATAAGTAATCAAAAGGAGTTTATGAATTCAAATAAATCTTGGAAGTGTACAAAGTGCAATAATCCATGGATGGATAAATGCATGCATCTAGAAGATTACTCTTATGTTTAATTATTAAATTCATGTTTTGATTTAAAATTGAAATAAGATAATTTCTAAGTATTCCTAAAAGCTAGTGGGAGTATTATGTTTAATTTCTTAAATCATATATGTTGAAGAACATATAAAAAGTAATATTCCATATAAGTTAAAAGTTAAGTCTTAAATTGGAATGAAACTTTACTTGTAAGATTTAGAAAATAAGACATACAACCTTGGAATGAATGTTTATTGTTGAAACATGTGCGGTAAAGAAATCTAATATAACATGATATATCATTTAGAAAGCCTAAATAAATGTATATGACATGAATAAAATCTAAGTATGACTCAAAGATTTTTCATGAAAATCATGTTTTGTTGTATCATGCTTGAATACAAGATGATTTGGCAATATATATATCTAATTAAAAAGTTATTAGATAACTTGTGTAATATTCTATAAAGAATATGGTTGATTATAGAATCACATCCTAAATCTAAATCTGGAAAAGCTTCCAAATTCTATAGATGAACAATTTTTCAATTGTTGTGAAAATTGTCATAGCCAACAAACTTGAAAGTTTGAAGGGCATTAAACATTACACAATAGATATTAATGTTTACGGGAAGTTTTAATAGCATATTGTTGTTGTATACAATGATGCTAATGAAATTGAGATGACACTCAAATACTAGTCATGGTAAAGATTTCATCCTTGGACATGTGTACTAGTTGTGCTTACTAAGAGCATAGTTGCATTATACATTAAGAGAATAAGAATACTTCAAACTTTAAAATGTTTGGAAGTTTGATTATCATAAATTGGTTGTTAAGGATGTCACACATTTTATGAAATATTATGTGCATTATCAAAATAATTGAGTATGCACATACAAGAACTTCACTAGTTGAATTCTTGAAATAAGTATTCTTAAAATTCTGATAGATCAAAGTTGGATGATTTATATTTTGTCAACAAGTATGAATGTCATTACTTGAGATATAATTCATCAACAAGAGTAATCATGCATTGATCTATTTAGTATTTGGATAAGAGATGTTAAACAATTATTATAATAAATTTAAATACATAGTATGTTTAATTTATAATATATTGTGTCATGTTTTTGCATGTTTAAATTCATGAATAAAGGTTATTCTAAATTGTCCATTGTCAGTTAATAATATGGGAATATTATTAAATCAAGACAAATCTGAAGGTTGGTATAATATACTTAAAGTATATTGATGCATAGTCATGCCATTTCAGATGATATTCAATGATACCGAATATAGGACTTATCCCAACTATATGATGTTACTTATGGATCTTGTCATTAAGTAAATCATAAGAAGTTATCCTCAGACTTGAGATGCAAGATAAGTGTCATGAATGTAGTACATTTTTGTGGAACAACTTAACGCTATAAGTAACTGGTAGTCATAAGGGTTGTTTTCGAAAGTGTTACAAAGTTTATGGGTTTTGCTTGTAGTCAAGATAGAATTTGTTCCTTCAAATTTATTTTTAGAGTTTAATACTGCTGGGCCCCTCGTAGGGTTGGTAAGATGTATGTGTGGCCACACCCAAGATCTCCCCTGAATATGTTCAGAAGATTTGGTAATCTTGCTCAATCACAAACAACGAGAAACAAAATGGTTAATTAAGGAATGACTTTAATCCATATCCTTATTAACGTGGTATTAGAAACAAAAGGATAATAATAATGAGAAATCATTAAAAGGTTTGTCCAGGAGCCTTACTCGAGATCGTACTAGAGGCATCGGCGTGTTGCAAGACGCTAACCGATGTGATCACACTATTAAGATATGTCCAAGTGGGAGCTGTTAGTTTATGAACATAAATTAATAGTTGTGTGTTAGGATCGAACTCGAGATCATGGGATTGCACACTTTACGTATGAAGAGTAAAAGAATAATTATTTATAAATGTTAACGAGTAACGACCGATAGTATTTAACGGAGAATGACTAACGACCGTTAGACGAAGATTAGGAAAGTAATACTTGTGATTATTTGGAAACAATAGAAGGTTCCGGAATTCCCTTGGGGAGCCATAACCAATCGGCCAATGAGAGGTTTCCACCTCCTTTGTGCATTGAGCTCCAAGTAAACACTAGTATATAAACACCTCATGGGATATTGTTTTCTCATAACTTGTACACACATAATAGGTGTTTTCTTTCTCTTCTCTTGTCCTCATAATCGATCCATCATTAAAACCCTTTAAGGGATTCGATTTTCATAAGCTCAAAAGTTTTGTGTTTAATTTACTTGCATAAACTTTTACTTGAATTAGTACGTGTGTACAAAAACGCGATTCAAACATACTTTTGTTTGATTCTTGGATTGAATAACAAAAAGGTATGGGGTTATTCTTACAATCCACATAAACCCTAATTAGGGTTCATAAGTTGAAGATTGCATATTGATTCTTATTCAGGCTAGAATCATAAAGGTATATTTACTATTTATTAATTAATTGCATGTTATATGATCTTGTTATAACGCTTTCGCATATGCTTACTTGATGTTATTGGTTTATTTATGTGCATGTTATAATTATATAATTCCAACAGTTATTGCACAGATGCAACTTAATACTCCACTAAGGACAGGACAATAATATAAAATAACCTGAAATCTCCACATAAACATGTCCCACAAAATTTATATCAAACTTCCAAGCACACAAACAATTTTACAAGAAACAAAAAAATGGAGTGCATATATGGTTGGCCAATGTGGCGTCGGCTGTGGGGCACAATACATTATTGTATTCATGGCTGTTACCAAATATAGGATACACAAAGCTATATATGCTCCAATACCATTCTACCAATGCTTTCATGGACTATATAAAAGTTAAGCACAATAATGCACGTGTAAAGAGGTAAGACATACAAATATAGTTGCATGTCAAATAGAATATATATTTGTGGGACAAAGGCATTCTTTGCATGATGGCCTACAACCATGTGTATGCATATATGCATGAGACTAAAGTGGTAAAAAAAATATATCTATTCAAAACATCTTCCTAAATCATATTACAATTTTTATTCCTGGTTTATTAAACTGTCTATGCAAATCTCAAAGTCTGGGGCAGAACCACATGGTTAAAAGTATTAATTAGAAATAAGCTGAATTTACAAGTGTCCCCTCGTACTTGTAGAAATAAGCTGAAATAACTTGAATTTACGAGTACATTTACTCTTACTAGACGAATACCCGTGCATAGCAACGGGATTTTATAACGACAGATCGTTTAGTGATAAAAGAAAGTTTATCGGTTATAAATGAAAAATAATAAAAGTTAGGGGTGGCAAATCTTGCCCAATTTGTAATTTTTGGGCGATTTTTGACACTTATTTAAAAGTTTGGGGCGTTTTTTGCCCCCTTGCATTTATTTGATGGGCTCTTACAGGCAAAAGATAAAAACAGATATTATTAGATGGGCTTTCGAATCACACAATTCAACTTTCAAGCAATTACTCTCATTTTTTTTCCGACCAATTCACTTGTCACTGGTAACTATAAAACATTCCAACTATTTTAATTTTAATTTATCTCATTTATTAACTATTTTATGCATAATTATTTAATACTCTAATTAATTGATAGATATATTTAATTAGTTGCATTTTTATTCATTTGTCCCAGCAGATTTTCTCAAATTTGCAGTTAGATTTTTTTTTTTTTTTTTTTTTTTTTAGAAAAAATAATTAAATATAGTTAAGACTTAGATGCTTGATCTTTTTTTACAAGATGAATTAAAGGGGTTTTTAGGACTGTTCCGAATGTTTTTAATAGTTGAATTATAATTTGCTCGTTTTAGCCCGTGCCCGTTTGGCCCGATTTATAATTTGTCCGTTTAGCCCGTGCCCGTTTTAACCCGTGCCATTTTAGCCCGTGCCCGTGCCCGCCCGTTTTGCCACCTCTAATAAAAGTTTGAAGATTTAAGGATTAAACATATGACATGAGTTTAAGTATCAAAGTCAATAAGTCAACAAAGTCAATAAGTCAACACATTTAGTAACTGATTTTGAAAATCAGTTACTAAATGTGTTGACTTATTGGCTTTATTGACTTATTAACTTTGATATTTAAGCTCATGTCAACATAATATTTTGAAACCCGGTTGAACCGTTCCGGTCGAAAAACGGGTCGATTTAAACCGAGTCATGCTTTTAATAACTGAACTCGTCGTGTCCAGTTTTCAAAACTATATGTTTTTTTCAGTTGAACCCGTTGGTCCGGTCCAGTTTTCAAAACTATATGCAACATCAACTTGTTAGCTTGTATAAAGTTTTGTGTGTTTTATTAATTTGTATAATGTGTATAATAACATATACTTTTCATTTTAGGGTGTTTTAAAAATAACATTAATTAGTGTGTTTAATTATTTTATATTTTATATTATGTTGTAGCTTGTTTAAATTGTATATTGTGAAAATTTTATTGTACTTTTTTAGTAAGGGGTGTTTTAATTGATTGTTTTTAATTTGATATAGATGTTTTTAATTGGTTGTACCATATGAATAAATTATTGTAATTTTAAGTTATGGGGTGTTTTAATAAGAGCATTAATTACACAATTTATTTTCTCTCACCCTTGTAGTATAGAAGGGCAAAATGAGGATTGACTGAAAATTCAGTTTTCCACTTTTCCCCTTTGACTAAATCTACATTATAAGTAGTTAAGATATAGTACAACTAACTAACATACAATAACAATCTACAAATTAACTTGTTGAATTTACATCTTTAATTTTGACAGCATCAAATTTATCTTTGAATTGATTTCATTTATCAAAACAAACATACACCTGTAGCTAGTTTGCATTGCCTTAATAGTGGATTTTGTTTTAAGCAATACCTGACTCGAACAATTTCAAATTTAACTTCTTAGAAAAAATTTTGTACTCGATTGCCCCCTCTAACTAGATTTTTTTGCTCCGCCACTACTCAAAGGTGATAAAATATGTATGATTCACGAAGAATAAGTATATGCTCAGTTTCTAGGCAAATTGCAATAAACAAAAAACAAAACAATAAAGTACACCATGATTTAACATGTTTTAGACGATATCATATCAAAGTCTGTCGACATATAAGACATAGAGAGAAAGGATATTATCCTTATACTTACATATTCTGACATCTGAAAAAAACTGATTATTTAGATGGACATACATAATGGGTCGAAAAAACATGATATACTTTTTATGTTGTATAGTAAACACAAAATATAGGAAGATATAACGAAAGCTCGCAAATAAACAATAACAATACAATAATATACATGAAACGACCATAACTTCATCACCGAAATATATATCGTTACCGAAAATCCCGTATTTTACGGCTTATTTTAGAAACTGATAATTGACTGTGTGAATACCTTTCACCAGTAGAAAACTCATGAAGTTTGCCTCTGCCAGAGAAAACAAGAAGAGCAACATCAACATCACACAGCTCAGCCAGCTCAAACGCTTTCTTCATCAATCCCTTACGCCTTTTCGAAAACGACACTTGACGACTATTCTTATCTTCGATCCGCTTCAGTTCCACCTTACCTCTCCCCATGCCGGCTCTTTTAGTTTTTTTCTACCGAAGACAGCAGAACCTGATCGACGATGTTAGGGTTTCGTAAGTGTACCGTAAATTGATTGGATAGCACAGAGACCGTGTATATGTATTTGGTACGAGCAAGTTGACGGAGTGCCACATGTCTTAAGTTTACCGGTATGTAGAGATTGGTTGAAGTATTATTTCAAATTTTTGTATCTTAACTCTATGTTTTTAAACTTTATACAGTATGTGTTTTAAAATTTATACAGTGTGTTGTAAGATATTTATTTCGGGATTTTATACTTGGCTGACAACTGGCCATAAATATCTTTTTTCTTCAACGTGCATGATTTACGTATTTAACCCTATATCTTAACGCATCTGGTGCTCTAAGGTTTTAGTGAAATGCCAATTTCACCCTTTAGTAATACTCCAGAAGTAAGTGACGAGGGTAGTCGTAGTCGTAGCACTAAATGATATTATAGGCTTATAGCGCGTTTTCTTTATATGTTATACTAGTAATTTGGTAGTTGGAACTATCTATATTACTATATAATGCATTTAGAACATTCTACAATTAGAAATTCTTAAAAATTCAGGCATTTTCATACTAATTATGACAACCTGCAGACAATTTATAACCTATATAGAACCTGCAGAAACGACAACTAACCGAATAAATTGTCACAGGATACCCGCCGCCGCATTTCACGGGTACCGTTCTAATCATTTAATGATTTACGTATGTTTTAACATTTTAACTTCACATGCTAATACTCAAAAAATATCGTGATGGAAAACCTCTATATAGTTGTCAATAATTTGAGCTTCATAAATTCATTTTGTATAAACCCATATTACAAATTAAATAAACAATAAATTGTAAATAATAAAACAAAAAGTAACAGCATCTACAATATATCAAATCTTTAATAAGTTAATGCATTTAACTCATAACTTTTTTAATCTTATTTGTTTCACAATTAATGCATAACCATTTAATGAAAATAGCTTGTTGCCTTTTCTATCAAATGATTGTGCTTTACAAGTCATTCTCCAAAAAGTTTTTTTGCAAAGTTTTTATTTCAATGCTTCAAATTATACTAATAGCATTTTGAAATGGTAAAAAGTTATATGTAAACCAATATATTGTGGATGTAGGACTGATAATACTAGTGATTCATGTGGTTCGGGGGGTCGGAGAAGCTCAAATTAAAGATAAGACATGGTATATTATTAGCTTCAAGAAAAGGGAATATGTGTGTGTTTTTATAGAGAGAGAGAGAGAGATAGAGGAAAGACACACACACCTATGAATACAAGAGATACATTCAACCTTCCTAGTTGTGACTAGGAAGGTATTTATACAAGAATACAAGCTAATCTATACTCTAATGGCAAGACTAGTCCTCGTACATAAATACTATTGCAATTCCCGACTATGACATAACTTTCAAGGCTAACAATCTCTCCCCAAAGTGATGTCATACGGGAATTGCTTACAACTTTCCCTACAAGTAAAATTAAATACAAAATATAAGCGCAACAACTCTGAGAATAGTCTTCAAACTTCATTGCTTCTTTCAGCTTCCTGAATCTTTTCAACTGCCATCTCTCTACTTGCAGAAGAACAATGTGAGCAAATGAAATTAGAGATTAAGTATGACTTTTCACTCTCTCCTAATTCGTGTCCTCCCCTAAACTGACAACCTTTCTGATGAATGCCTTGAATCTGAAGAAGTCTTTTGATAATTAAATACATACCGTCTTTAGTCTTCGAACACGCAGCGGAAAATGTAGAACAAACTGTAGACTCGACCTTCTTCAAGATTGTCGATTTGGGGGAACAGAATATCAACATCTTCATTTCACCAAATGCATCCCAGTTATCTTACATATGAAAAATCAGCTCGTAACGTACACATGAAATGATAACACCAAAGTAACAAATTGAAACACTGATCATCTTGAATTTCTTGCCAGAAATAGGTGAATGTGGATAAGGTAGAAGTACGTAGAAAGAGTTGAGAGGATAACGATATAGAATCAACCAATCTCCGACACAAATCGTTTCATAAATCATTAAACCCGATCACGTGAACTTGTTGTGCGTCCTCAATGTACACATTTCTCTCCCCTAATGGTTACGATTTATCGAAATCAGCATAATAATGTGTACGTGAAGCATTAACTGGGAGCACTTAATCATTAATCATATAAGCCTGTGAGAAGATGTCAATAAACCCAATCTACTAACAATACCATTTGAAATTTTCTAACTCTTTACCAACCCCTTGTATCAAAAACAACGGCTCTTTGTAGTAACCACATATGAAGATAACCCGATATGACGAACTTGAGAATGAAGTAAAAAACCCCAGACTTGTGACTTAAGCATGTACTATCCTTGTGACTAAGAACGGTGTACCATAAACCCTCAACAAAAGTGCAATAAGCACAATCCCTCTTGACATATCCTCAACTACGTGAGTCACTGAGCACTACAACGTAACTCCTTAAAGTGATGGCTACTTTGTGGGTATAGAGAGAAAGAATCACAAAAGTAACTAGATATACAAGTCTTTGTCATCATTAATATATGCCCAAAAAAGTCATCTTCGCGGAAGGGAAGAAAAAAAGAAGACGAAATAAGTGCACGCATCCGTAGAACGTTACTTCAAACCCGAATAAATAATAACGAATTATCCCTGCAGTCACATTGGATATTCATTGAAACCTTTTAGCTGTGAAATTTGTATCCCCCGTGAAATTCTCAATCCAAAATACCACTCTTAACGAAATATTATCAAAAATTAGTATCCAATATTTTTTGTATAGAAAATAATCTGATGACAATTTCTGAGTTCATTATATGCAGCCCACCATTTCAGTCTAACTCATTAGTACCACAAATCCAATCAGCCCAGTCCATGTCATTTGCTTCAGCCCAAGACTACTAAACCCACTCCAATCCAATTGTACACATACAACCGGTTAATGATATAACCGTTTGCCCTAACCCTAAACACAATAATAATGTTATCCGCCCCCATCACTCTCACTTACATGCTTCTCTCTTGAAGTTCAGATCTAAAAAATATCGATTATCTCATCCCATCCAAGAATCATCTCAATCTCATATCAAAAGAAATCGTCCATATCCAACCCCACAACAATCGTTTAAACACAAACACCATCTCGCCCGTACTATTTGTCTTTATTTTTGCACCATATGAATCAAGAAAATAATTGTTGCAAGGCTTCAAGATCCATTCGTGGGTCTCGGGTAGGTTTGATGTCTATTTATTTCGTTTTGATATTGAACGAACCAAGAAGAGGAAAATAACATAATTGTTATATTTCTTCTTTATTTTGTTTCAGACATTAAATGAAGCTTAGCTTCAACAAAGATGATCGATGAGGATTGCATTCTTTTGTTTGTTTGGCCGTGAAGGGTCTTGATATATATTTGAATACAACGAAAGTAAAACTGAGATCACTTGTATTTTTCTTTTAAGCTTCGAGTCCAGGTTTAGAGGACGGGATGAGTTAGATTTTTGGTGTGAGTCGCTGTTGTAGTAACTTCTCCTTCGATCTTTTTCTTTTTATTTCGTAATCAGCATTTTTGTCTTGGACTGATGATGTGATAATAACTGAGGTCACTTAGAGGTATTTAGTTATGGTCAACTGTCAACTTCTTCATCTTATTTTTTCTTTTGGGTCACTTTTTGAAACATAGCATTTCAAACTTTTCGAAAAGTTTTTTCAATTAATAAATTTTCGAAAGTTTTTCAAAAATTTTTGAAAGTTTTTGCTTGACTTTTCGAAGAATTTTTTTTTAACTTTTCGAAAAGTTTTTAAACATTTCGAAAGTTAAGGGTTTTAGCTTTTCGAAACTTTCTTTACATGAAAGTCCGACCTTTTTTCCGTCGATTTTTCCGACCAAGAATTCCGTCCAACCTTTTTGCAGTTTCCGATGACCATTTTTTGCCTTCATTAAGACCATAGAAGTTGAGACCTGAAGGTACAAACAAGTCATCAAGAAAAACAGTAATGAAACTGTTAAGAAACAATGATAAAACTGATAAAGTTGATGACTTTTGACCATGAAGATGCATAAAAACTTGTATAGAAACTGTTAAACCATAAAGGACGAGAAAAAATTTTCCCAGATCCGAAAAATTCGGGTAAAAACTGCTTCAAACACATGATACAAACCACAAAAATAATCAAAAAGTAACACCATAGCTCTGATGCCAATTGTAGGACCGATAATACTAGTGATTCATGTGGTTCGGGGGGTCGGGGAAGCTCAAAGTAAAGATAAGACATGACTATTAGCTTCAAGAAAGGGGAAGATATGTGTGTTCCTAGTTGTGACTTGGAAGGTATTTATACAAGAATACAAGCTAATCTATACTCTAATGGCAAGACTAGTCCTCGTACATAAATACTATTGCAATTCCCGACTATGACACAACTTTCAAGGCTAACAGTGGATGCTCTAAACTTTAAAATACATTTACGTGGTTTGTTTAATTTCACACCATACATCACTCTAGAAAAGTTGATACATATACATCATTTCATCAATAAATGTTTGGCATTATACATCTTTGAGGACGAACAATGCAAAACATTTTTGTCTTTTTGCTTGTAAAGGATTGTATTTTTACCATTACCATTATTATTATTATTATTATTATTATTATTATTTACGCGTGCAAACGACACCGTTTAGGGTGAAAAAATAGTAAAACGAAGTCGTTTTGTGGTATATCATGTCGTTTTTTGCCCATGTCGTTTAGGTTGTTGGGCTATTTAGATGTGGTTAAGTGATTGGCCTAACCGGGCCATTTTTTAACCCTCTTTTGCATTTTCAGTTTTTTCTATAAATGACTCCGGGTCTTTTTTTCACCAACCTTCATTTACTATTAAAGCGTATAGGGGTGTGAGAATACTTGACTGATATGTATGTTTTCTCCTCTCTTATATAGGGTTTAGTATTAATACTGACTAAGTGACTAATGCTATGATTATTATAATGCTTATGGCCGCCACAAAATAAGTTTATTTGTAAGTAGATCGAGCCTATTAGTATGGTTATATTAAGCTATTTAATTAGAGTTATTAACTGTCTTCAAAAAAAAGCGGCCAAGCAAAGTCTTAGTCCTGGCTAATGTGAAAACCCATTCTTTCCTTTGGCTAGAAGCCTAGAACATAAATGGAAAAACGTATCAATGGATTGGCTTGTTTGGCTTTATAAACTATCAACCACTTCTATTATTAACATGTAATTACCTAGCACGTCGCTAGTTTTTGTTTTCAAAGGCAATAATTGATCGTCAATGTAAGCATATCATTTTTGTAGATGATGCCATGATAGTAACATCTGGGGCCTTCAAAATATCAAATCCCAGCTAATTAACTTCTTGTGCTCATGCGCTTAGCATAAGTTACAAATACCCCTGTAAATGCAAATTAATCTGAGGACTCCATCCCAAAGCATTTATGTGTAGAGGCGGACATCAAGTGCATGTCGTTTCTTATATATTTTCCTAGAGAAATGATGGGGAAACCTAAACATTGTGCCTAATTTCATGTTTAAACTTGCATGACACCATCCTATTGGTTGCAAATAATGAACCCACTATTTCACAAGCCAATAAAGTGAATAAACTATTAACACACATATTTAGGCATGAAATTAAGCATATCTTTAGTCCTCCCAATCATTTCTCTATTTCCTATGCAACAAAAGCCGGCAGCAACTAGGAACCAAAAACCAGACACTAGACTACTAGAGTACCAGACAATACACTAGAGAATAAGCCCAACAAAGAAACTGTATATCAGTAATAAGTATAACAGCTACTAAAAGCCCCAAAAGAGAGTTGTGCGGGCTAGGCCCATTAGTCCTTTTGTGCATGTCCATCTTATTTGGTTGACATTTATTCAATCACCTGAGACCTGCGTGGCCAGCTTGGTAATAATTGACATGCAAAAATCTCATTTGTGAGCTTTCTTGTGCCATCACTCCATGTGTGAACCGTGTAAATTCCATAAGGGGGATATCTCCTAGTGCAAGTGTGTATGGTGATTCAAGAACACCATGCTTGTGTATTATACATCTAGTTGTAATTAATTGTCTAGCTAACGGAGATGCCATTTAGGGGTGTTTATCGGTTCGGTTATCGGGTTATTCGGTTTATTCGGTTCGGTTTGTTCGGTTAATTTTTTTTTCTGGGTCAAACCGAACCGAACCGAATTCAAATTTGATTCAACCGAACCAAAAACTGAACCGAATAACCGAAAACCGAACACCTATAACCGAAAACCGAACCGAATATCCCGAATTACATGATTTTAATTATTTTTTCATTTAATTATATATATTTTTAGAACAAATTTTTTTTCTAGCTTAATTAATGTTATATTTATACTAAAAAAGACTTTTAGTGATTATTTTTATATATAAATACATAAAAAATATATATATATATTTATATATTTTCGGTTTTCGGTTATCATTGCCAAACCCATATCCAAACCGATAACCGAATACTTAGTTCGGTTCGGTTCGGTTTTTTCGGTTCGGTTCGATTTCGGTTTTCGGTTATTGTGGATATTACCCGATCCATGAACACCCCTAATGCCATTCACAGATATACTAGTACTCATCTAGTTCTGTTGAGCCATGGCTTTATTTGATAAAATACTTGTCAGTCTCTAATACTTGGAAGATTTCCAAATGTTAATAAAAGGGCTAAATTTGAGAGTGGCTTAGTCGCTCAGAGGGGTGGGTTTTTTTGGACCCTCTTTGGTTGGTTTCTTGAAATGGCCCTAGCGACTAGCGAATTTATCGTAAATGCGACATGTGGCACCACAAAAAGTAGTGCCTAATCATTTGTGTAAGACTAAACTAGGGGTTACTTTTGTGCTACTTATCACTACCGACTTTTAAGACTTCGAGTGACCATCTATTTTGTCATTTTCCTCCAAAATAGTCAAACTTCGATAAATATTATTTTATTCTTTTTGACCCTTCCCAATGTCGAGTTAACTAGCGAAAAGTTTTAAGCGACTTACAACATGTCACCTTTTTGTACTTTACCCATCACCCTATTTTTGTACCTTTACAATACCTTTTTATTTAATAATCCTATTGAAAACTTTTTTTAAACACTTTTTTAATCCTAATTATTCCGCTAATTTATAAAAAATTTTGAGCGCTATCTTAATATTTAAGCGACATTTTTATCTTCTCGAAATTTGAAAATTGCTCTTTTTAAGGGCATTTAATTTTAATTGCATTTAAGTTTACTACAATTTCTTTATCCTTTCACACTAACATTTTTTCCCTATTTATTCAACTACGTAACAACAATTAGGGTAAATCAACCTAAATCTAATACATAATCTCACACACACTTCTAACTTTGTCCAATGGCTGCTACACCAAATTTGAACGAGATCAAAGAGGCCTGTGGCTCAAATGATATTGTCGATTGCTACAAGTTTCTATTTAGTCATAACGAGGCAGATGATTTAGGGTTTTTGGCTCGTATGGGGCAGGAGCGCGACCAACTTGTGGCCATCATGGAGAAACGGGAGCAGGACATGAATGAGAGTGATTCATTTGGTCCTTTTCACGAAGTGGCTACAGATGGGCATGACTGCCTTTTTGAAATGCAGATGTCGGATAGGCGGAGTTGGAGCTGTTGACTGAGCTTCTTGTGGTGTCCTGTGAAGCAGCCCAGGCGAAAGGTGGGTTTATTGACAAGATGACTTATGAATAAGGTGAAAATGATGGTTAGGTTGTCTTTGTTGGTTGTATTTTGTCTTTTGATATTATGATGGGTCTTTTGTGTCGTATGTAATGAACCTTAATGTTTATTGTGATCTTTGGTTGTATTTATCATCAACTTATCAATGGAAATGGTTTATGTTACTCTTCATTGTTGTACTTATGATCACCTTATTGAGTTTTTGTGAGGGTATGTATCATTTCAGTTCAAATGTGATGTTGTATTAATTTTTGGATTAGTATCCTTGTGATGGTGTAGATTAACACCTTGTGTAGGAAGTCTTTTGTGTCAGTTTTTGTGAATTGGTTTTATGTTTGTAGTTCGTGTTTAACTGTTATGGAATTTGTCGGTTGGTATTACTTGTTAGTTTGTGAAAAATTTACTATATAGAAACAGAGTTATCTTGTTGGTTTGTTGGATTTTAGTTAACTTGTTTTTACAATTATCTTGCTATTAAGGTCATTTTTGTCACCAATAATCTTAAGGATCATGGGGATAGTGTCTACGCTCCTATGAGTGCTTATAAGTTCACACGCAGTGATAAATGGACATCTTAAATGAGTAAGCTTGATCTGTTTTTGGTCTCTGAAAACTTTCATGATTTAAAAAAAGCTAAGATGAAATAAGTATATAAAGTCAATTCTGCTGCTGGGGATCTTCTTCCTCCTGCTAGTGCAAGTTTTCATTTTGCTGGAAGTAGTGAATATTTGGCCAAGTTATATCTTGTTGCTAGTTCAAAATATCCTACTGCTGATCATGTAGCTAGTTCAAAAGATCCCACTGCTGATCCTGCTGCTAGTTCAAAAGATCCCACTGCCGATCCTGCTGCTAGTTCAAAAGATCCATATCTGATCCTGCTGCTAGTACAAAAGATCCCACTGTTGATCCTGTTGCTAGTTAAAAAGATCCCACTGCTAATCCTTCTGATGGTTCAAAATATCCTACTGCTGATCCTACTGCTATTTGAAAAGATCCTTCTGCTGACACAGAACAAGTGGGCTATAGTAGGGAGATCCTGCTGATGGTTCAAAAGATCCCACTGCTAATCCTGCTGATCCTACTGATGGTTCAAAATATCCTACTGCTGATCCTACTGCTATTTGAAAAGATCCTTCTGCTGACACAGAGCAAGTGGGCTATGGTAGAGGAATCCTGCTGCTAGTTCAAAAGATCTCACTGCTGATCCTGCTGCTAGTTAAAAAGATCTCACTGCTAATCCTTCTGATGGTTCAAAATATCCTACTGCTATTTGAAAAGATCGTTCTGCTGACACAGAACAAGTGGGCTATGGTAGGCGGATCCTGCTGATGGTTCAAAAGATCCCACTATTGATCCTGCTGATCCTGCTGATGGTTCAAAATATCCTACTGCTATTTGAAAAGATCCTTCTGCTGATACAGAGCAAGTGGGCTATGGTAGGGGGATCTTGCTGATGGTTCAAAATATCCCACTGCTGATCCTGCTGCTAGTTAAAAAAAGATCCCACTGCTGATCCTGCTGATGGTTCAAAATATCCTATTGCTGATCCAACAAACCATTTAACTTCAATCGTATTTTGATGCTCATATGGCTAACCACCTGTATATTTCAAGGTTCTAAAAGTTTTTTAGTATGTTTATGTGTCTGTTATTTAGGATTTGTATTATGTTATGCGGTCCAAGTATATGGACAAACTAACACAACAAAGCAGCGGCTCGCCGGAGCAATAAAACAATACATGTCGCATAACAAAAATATTAAAACAATAAGGTTATAATATATATCATAAGACACGCATAAAAACACCATATTATAATAGATCCAGGTACTTAAACCTTACTAAACCCAAAGTACATTTTCATAGACACCAAAATAAAACACGTCAGTACACCATAGACTTCAGCTTCTCGATGAACGACAAAAGATCTTATGCTCGCCTTTGTTTTTTCATCACATTGACCAAAATCATTGACACTTTTGTCAAATCTTCGGTTTGCAACTTGTTAAGCTCCGAAATGCTCTACAAACATAAATCAAACCCAAAGAGCTGCTCCAACTCTCCAATAACAAAATCCCTTTCAGCCACACGAGACTTTATATCTTTAGCTTTTTTACTTAATTCAGCTTCATCCAACAACGTTACATCAACCTCCCTCTGAAATCGTACCAACATCATGTCTCTCACGAGTCTTGAACCAGCAGCAGTAGCTAGTTCATCGCAAAAGGGCATTGGTGTAGTCATTTTTTTTTAATTTTAATTTTTTTTTTTTGGGTTATACAAGTGTGATTTTTATGTGTGTGTTTGTTTTAGATGAAATTTTGCTTTAATTAAAATGAAACTTGATTTGATTAGTACCCTTGAGCCCCCATTTAAAGGGTAAGTACTAATTACTTTCACTTCCTTATGCATAAATAAACCAAAACCATAATTGCACATCCTTTCACATACCAAAACAGTTTGACCAAAAAAAAACCCAAAATAATATCCAGAAAAAAAATATACTATATATATATATATATATATATATATATATATATATATATATATATATATATATATATATATATATATATAGTGTAACTTTCTTACGAGAACCACTCTTATCTGTAGGAACTGCGAGAACCACTTTTTAGCCATTAGATCATTTCATCAATGAATGATATAACTTGTGCCATTAATGCAATTAATTAAAAGATGTGGTAGTCATTTGTAAAGCACAAAGGGTATGATAGTAATCTGCTTATTACTAAATCTCGCCACTAATTAAGGAATGTAACTAGGTAAAAAAAATACACGGTTTATTTTTTTAACCCTAACTGCCGCCTCTCTTCTCCCTCACCCAAAAAACACGCCTTCAAAGAAACCGCCTCCCTCCCCTACAACCCTAATTCACGACCGCCGGTAGAGGTGTTCATGAATCTGGTTTGTGATATCGACACCCTCAAACATCCGATCTGTGAAAAGTGTTTCTTCTAGGATATTTATATTTGTTAGACACCCGATCTGTGAGGAAGGTTTCTTCTTGTACCTGAAATTGATTTGTTGACAAAGATGGAGGTACACATGCTTGGTTCGTCATGATGATCCAAGGTGAGTGGTTCACATCCTTGTTATTTTATTCATCCTTAGAGAAGTAAATATGTATACACATGTTGAGATGTAAGTTTTATTATAATTGTAATTTTTTTTACCAATTCGATTTTTTTATGATTCAACACATTCACGTACGTTTTGTGTTTCATGTTTAGTGGTTTTGAGTTTCGAATATAAATGGTTTTGAGTTTCAAATATCTCATGATCTAAAAAACTCATTGTTTATTGCTTGATAAAGTTTAAGCTATTATTTTAATGGTATTAGTGGGTAAGTAATGCTTGGGTTACATATATTTTTTTAATGATTCATGGCTTTGATATTTTTATAATGATTCATGGCTTTGATAAAACGAGATATAGATGGACTCCGAAGCTTTTTGTTGCTACTGGTCTTGGCAATATACGATTATACTTTATGTTGTATTTTGGTTGAAATGGATAATATTTAATATCGATCAGTTATTTTCATATGTGTTTATGTATGTATATTTTCTAAATGTTACGTTGTGGTATGACGTTAAAGAATCTTTGATGGTGGTGTGATACATTAATTAATGGGTTATGGAAAGATACATATACGTTTACGTATAAAATATATATGTTTAGGTATAAAACATATATAAAAAATTGGTTTCTTGTTTAACAAGTGTGCATACATGTTTTAGTAGTTGCATACATGTTCAGAACATATATGTTTTTCAACATGTATATTCAAAACATGTATGTTTTGAACAGGTATATTTTAGAAAATGATTGATTATAAATGAAATGCTTAAAACATGTATGTTTTGAAAACATGTATGTTTTAAAAATAGGTATGTTTATTATTTAGTATGTGTAATTATTATTGTTGCTAATTTTTGTACTTTTTTGTATCAGGTGTAATTACAAGAATGTTCAGCTATGAGTGTGCATATATGTCCGACTTTTGAAAGCGTTGCAACTATGTCTGACATCAAAAAATGATGATAAAACGATTATACATGAAGATAATTTGGGACTTTTGGAGATATATGATTGTTGCATGTGTTTTTGTACTTGTAATCAAGTCAAATATAATATTTAAGTATATCAATCATGTTTTTCTTTTTATATGATTTATGTTTTTTAATTTGTGTTTCAAACTTTCAAAAAAAAAATAATGATCAGGTAAATATATTGGTAGGTTGATAAAAAAAATATTAGATAAAAAAAAATGTATGCACCTTGACTATTTGGAAAAAAAATAAGTATGCACTTTGACTAATTGGAAACATGTAAGCACTTTGACTATTTGAGGACAAAAACATGTATGCACCTTTAGATTTCAAAAAAATAATGATTAGGTATAAAAAACATGTATGCACCATGACTATTTGAAAACATGTTAGCAACATAAAAAAATCCGAATTTTAAGATTTATAAAAAACGGGAATTTAAAACATATATGAAAATTCTTTTACTGTTATACCCTTTTAAATTAAATAAAAATAACAAAATGCTATGGAGCATTTAAATGATATACATTGTGTATTATTAGTTGTAAAAAGGTGGTTCTCGCAGTTCCTGCAGATAAGATGGTTTTCGCAAGAAATTGACCCTATATATATATATATATATATATATATATATATATATATATATATATATATATATATATATATATATATATATATATATATATATAATAAAATAAAAAAGTTTCCTACTTATAAACAAAAATAATATCATTACGCCCATAAAACTTTAATACCATCTGTGGTTTATATATTTACTACATACTTACCTATATTTTATTTAAACAAATATGTATAATGCTAAATCTTTTAACATTCGATATAACTATATAGTTGCTTGCAAAGTAATCCCGCAACAACGCGCGGGCTACCCATCTCATTTTCTTTAATTAAAAATGACCTAGGAATATTACATTTGCACTTTTATGGTTTGTTTTTGCACAACTTATATATATATATATATATATATATATATATATATATATATATATATATATATATATATATATATATATATATATATATATTTGTTTAAAACTTGTTTTTATTCGGATACTATTAATTTATTATTTTATTTATTTATTTATTTTTAATAATTTTCCGGCAAAGATATTAAAACTTTAATTAACAGTATAATTTTAATAATATTTGTTGATTCTCAATGTATAACAATCAGTTTTAGCGACCTACTTGATAGATGGTCAGCAACAAGAGTACAAATACAAAAATTGAACCCATTAAAGGGATCACATGGTCAGCAATTGTTTAAAGAGTCTGCAACATACTTGATAGATGATTAAACACAAACCCTGTGTCTAAAAAAACTCAGCCATTTGTTCACGGTATGCAAGTGCAGCCTGAACAGGATCCTTAACATCCAACGACATACCATAAGCCAAGCGATATAAAAAGATACACACCCAAATACCGCAATCACCAAATATCCCGCCCTGCTTCGGTATTTTGTTAGTGTGATGAAAGGTAATTGTGTACATTGAAGGATCTATGCCTTTCTTCTGAAATACTTGCGCTTGACTTAGCACCTCAGGTAGTTGAGACTGTGGAAAAATGTAAAAGTGTTAAAATAGTGTAATGTATAAACCTTAATTAAATGGATATTTACACCAACCTGTAAACAATCCATAACTGTGTAATAAATTTTGGGCAATTCTTGGATATAAATTTCACCGCTATCGAAAAATGTAACTACTCCTATCTTTATCTCGAAACGTGCAAGAAACCAGTGACTTTCCGTTTCATTAATAGGCATAAAAACCTACAGTGCATATGTGCCAAAAAAATGAAAATAATATAACAGTATTGGGTCAAGTCAAGCGCAAATAGAGGAACAAATCAAAATGAATTACCTGCTTAACATCGGACCATGGAATGGAGTACCTCTCCCCATTAGCATACCACAAAGGAAGCGAGTTTTGAAGTAGAAGCTGAACAAAGTAGCCACTAACCATAGCCCAATTAGCCATATGGGGTCTCACATGCCACATGTAGTTAACCACAACTCTATATGTTGTAAATTGGGAAATATAAACGAGTGTGAACAACAATAAAATAAATTATTTCAATAGGGTGATCCTGTTGCTAGTTCAAAATATCCTACTGCTGATCATGCAACTAGTTTAAAAGATTCTACTGCTGAACCTACAAATGATCCTGTTGCTAGTTCAAAATATTCTACTGTTGAACCAACAGATGATCATGTCGCTAGTTCAAAAGATTCTACTGCTGTTCCAACTGCTAGTTCAAAAGATTCTACTGTTGTTCCAACTGCTAGTTCAAAAGATTCTACTGCTGTTCCAACTGCTAGTTTAAAAGAAATTACTTGCCCCATCCAGTAGCCAACCTTGCCTTTTGGGGTCTAAGCAAACTAAGCTTTCCTAGAACCTTCTATCAACAGTCACATCTTCAGACCATGGGAACTTACAATTTAGCGGACCAATTTGACCAAGATATCGGTCGTATTCATCTATCAAATAAACCTTGTTAACAGCATTGGACCGGCGTTTCAGATCCTGGTATAAGACACAATTACGCTGATGATCATAAAAGAAAAATAAGAAATCATTGAAACAATCAAATAACTAGTTTTCATACCTCAACCCACGGCTTAACATGCTTAAGCTGTTCCGTCATATCTGGATTCAGTAAGCCAAAGCATTGTGCTTTCCTTTCCGCCTTTTATGCATATGCTTTAGTCCAGTAATACGCATTAGCTTCACCGGAACTTTCACTCCTCTTTGTAGGGGCTATGCGCGCTACCGCATTTTTCCAGTGATTAGAATTCTTAAGCACTACTGCCCTTTTGTTTCGTTCACTTTCATCCTGTAACATCTTTTCCTCTTGCATCTTTATCATCTTATCCTCCTCCATCATCAACCTCTTCTGCTCTTCCCTCAACTTACGCTCTTTTAACCGCAACTTTTCTAGTTCTTCATGTCGCGATCTTAATTCTTCTTGAATAATAAATTCCTGTGAAAGTAAAGTTACTTTTTAAATTGTTATCATATACTATGGTACACAAAAAGTTTACATATACGCTCAATTTGTAATTCACCTTTGCAACATCGTCATACTCATCCACATCTACACATTGTGAGACACCAGTATCCATACTTGACTGAAACAACTCAAGAAAACAATCATTAAGCTCGTCACAAAACTCTCCACTAAGATTCCGAAGATCATCATCAAACACCAATCTCTCCTTCGAATGAAATATATTGGTTCTATGACAAATTAAATTAGAAAAACGGCATGTGAATGTAAGTAAACAAGTCAACATGATATATTACCCCATTTCTTTCTCGAGCAAGAACCTGAATAATTCCCTCTAGTTTGAACAAACGGGCATTCAACTCTGTAATAACACCATCCTAAATTATGCTAATCTCTACTAAACTGCTTTCACTTTTGCGTATAATAGGTAAATGTTTACGCTCTATTTTGCCACGTTTGCGTGCTGCGGCCAACTTCTTGAAATACTCATCAGCGAGATGTGTGGTTTTCACTGGGGGAGTTCTAGGTATGTAATGATGGAAAAAATCCATAAACTGTATATACCAATCACATTTTATCTCATCTAATGTAGGCCTAAGATCTTGAACAACATTTGATTCCTTACAGAAAAAAAATTTAAAATAAATTAAATTAATTCATAATAAGATAAATCATTAATACGAAAATTTGAATAAAGAGATCTACCTTTCCAAAAAGATACTTATAATATGATATTTTAAATGTTGCATTCTTTAACCATGATATTCCTCTTGGTACCATTTCTGGCACTTTATTCCATTAAAGAATGCTTCTTTCAAATGATTCCAGTATCCATATCTATAAAATGGAAACAAATAATTAAAATTCAGTGAAAAAAACATACCATAAGTAAGTGGAAAAGAGTATATTGATTAAAAAAATACTAACCTTGAAAGCCCAAATGAAGCCTGAAAGCGTATATGTTGGAACAAACTTTCGGTCTTTGTTAATACCTTCAAGGAATTTATACTTGTGTTTAGAAGCCACGTCTAAAATTTGATGATATAATCGTCTCCAAATATACTCCCTCCATGGAAAAGCATCCCATTCATCAAGGTTTTCAATCAATCAGAATAGTGTATCAACAACTTCTTCAACCAATAATCTGCCATAAAGATAACCTCCAAGGCTAACAATAGACAAAGACGTACTGCATCTTCATCGTATATAATACCAAATGCATGTTCATCTTCAATAAGACCGATAATATCTAAAATGGTGACCTTTTTACCTACATGGTTTGGGAAAACCCTATTCCTAAAATTGAGATGTCCTGACTTATATGAGTAAAAAATTACATTTCCAAAATGAAAACCTGTGATAAGACAAAATTCTGGTCTGCCAAAATGTATAGGACACTCTTCAACATAATATACAATGGGCATATCATAATGCGCATTACTCGGACAACATTGTTTTTGTAAGATGTAATCTATAATATGTGGTTCGTGATCAAAATATGAAAGATCCAACCATTTACCAAAACAAGTAGCCCGAAGCAACTTCCTACGTTTTTATCAAATTTGGATTTTATCAGAGAAAAGTAATTCGGTTTACTTCTAATAATGGGTTTGGTTTGATGTTCCTACAATAACAAAAAACAAAGAATTATCAAACACCAAAACCCTAGTAACCACCACATGTAGTGTATGTACAATAATACTTACAACCAAAACCATGAAATTGAAAGCAAAGCTAAACAAACATAAAAAAACGACATTACATCAAACAAATAAGAACACATGTCATGTATAACAATATATGCAAGTGTAAAGCATTTTCAATATACGAATACGAATATGATTTACAAAATTTATAGTATAACGTTTGAAAAAGAGTATACATACCCTGATATGAAACAACATTAAGGTTCTTTTAAGGTTACAAGATTACAATTGGAGAAGATGGTTATTTGTTTGAGAGAGTATAGCAGTGTGATAAGGCGAAAAGTGTACCGCTTTTAAGGGGTCATTTAAGCCCGAATTCGTGATTAATTGATTAATTATTGCCCTAAATCGTTCCTTTTGTCATTTTAGGTACTTTTGAGGAGAAATCTGGAAAATGAAGCATTTTGGACGTTTTTGGAGCAATTAAGTGAAGAAAACGACAAAGTCTCAAAATTCTTGCTGGGAACAGTACCTGATGGCGTCAAGGTGTTACAAGTGACGGCGTCAAGCTTGGCAAAAGTGGTGGATATGGAAAATACACATAATGGCCCAGAACTATTTCAAGGCAAAATTGCCTGACGGCGTCACCAAGGCCGTCAGGGTCAAATTGCAAGTGACGACCCAGAGTCAATTTTCTACATAACGGCGTCAAATGTGGATCTAGGCAATACGAATTTCATCTTGGCGGCGAGTTGATAGCATCACAAGCTATAACGTGACGCCGTCAAGGTGTAAAATCTATATATAGTTTTCTAATTTTCATTCATTAAGTGTGGAATTTTAGTGCAATAAACCCTAGACGAATTTACAGAGATTTCAAGGGTTTCAACCCTTTGTTTCCTTCATGTTCAATTGAAGATAAGTCCTTTATCAAATCATTCAATATGTCTATGTGTTGTTTGATTATATCTTACGCTTGTCTTCTTTTTAACATGCTAGGCTAGGTTTTTGTTGTGTTTGCTTAGATGTAATGAAACCTAGATGTTGATTATTGGTTGATGGTTTGTTTATAATTGTTGTGGATGATTGAATTCGGTGTTAGGCTTAAGAAAACTGGCAGACTTCCAATTGGTAACTTGCTTGAACGTCTTAAGAAACATGATCGGAGGTGTACTACGATTTATTGGTTGTATTTAATGCGTAGGTAACTGCTAGTGATACTATGTTAGGAGCTAGTAGTCGGCTCGACATAGAATAAAGTAGAAGCCTATAGAGTTAGGGAATATCGTACACAGCCCTACGACTAGTATTAAGGAATATGACCCGTCATCCATGCAATTGTAACAAGCTAATCAACCGGTAAAAGATATCTAGGGAGTAGTGAAATCTAAGTAAACACATTTACTCTCATTATTGTTTCCACCACAAATTAGTTTAAGTTTAGTTTCATTTTATTTTGATTGCATTTGTAGTTAATTGGGTTAGTTGACTAGCAACTAATTCCGCCCACTCCTTCAAAACCGAGATTTTTACTTGCTTTCTAAAAAATATAAAAATACAAAAAGAATCATCCCTCACCTTTAGACCTAGTTTAGTAGAATTTTAATCCTAGCGAACACTATTCCTAGAGTTGAACGATCAATCTCCCGGTACTTGTCACTATACTATACTACAACGATCAGGTACACTGCCTGGCGGGGATTGCAAGTTTCTCAAGATCCCTTGAGAGGTAAAACCTTTTGTGAGAGCGCAATCCCGCACATCAAGTTTTTGGCGCCGCAACCCGGGGAATAGTTATTGTCTAGGTGAAAATTTCTTTTTATTAGGTCTACTTGCTAGATTCCTTTCTAGTAAGATTTTTATTTTTATTTTTAGGTTTTCTTTAGTCTATCTCATTTCTTTGTTCCCTTTGTTCGTAAACTATCACGATGGATAACAATAGCATTGATCGTTCGATTCCTGTTATTTGTGTCTTCCGTCGTAGGATTTTCCAACTACCCATCCCAATCCCTGTAGTGGAAAATGAAAACCCACCTAACCTCTCACCTAACCATCACTTTGGCAATAATTCTGAGATGGAGGAGTCTGACCATGACGACGACCGTAGGATTAGCCCTTTTTATTGTTCGGACTCCGATGAGGACCTAGATGATGGTGATGTAATCAATGATGATAGGATGGATGATGATATAAGCCCTCTTAAGCATGTTGATCTCAGAACTAGAATTGAAAAAGATAGCTTCTTTAACATGCAATTCCCTTGTAAGATTAGATTTAGGAGCTTTGATGCATACCTTAACTCGTCTTTGCCTATGAACATAATCTCACGTGCCAACTATAATAAAATCATGGTAAATGAGTTAGTATATCAGGGGAATAATATTATTGCTAGGAACAAACCATTACACGTATTTGTAGAGAGTTTCGTATATGTGGTTGAGTTTATTGTTATGGAAAACTTAGGAGAATTCATTGATGAGAAGTTAACCCAAATCATATTTGGAGAACCCTTCAAACGGTTAACGGATCTCGATGAAGAACTTAGGGAAGGGTTAATTACTTTTTCAAAGGGGGATGAAGATTTTGTTTACCAAATGCCACGTTCACACCCTAGGTTTAAGGACCACTCAATTGAGGCATGCAATAGAATTCTCCCTATCAATCTGTTGAGTGAGAATGATAAAAGGAAAGGACTTAAATATCCCCATGAGAAGAATAAATGGTATTATCGCGGATGTTTAGAGTTAAGTGATGATTATAAGAGAGATGAAGCAACAATTAGGTGGCTCACACTTGGTTATGTGAGCGTTAGTGACGCTAGGTAGCCCGTGACCTTGAGTCTAGCTACAAGACTCGTAAATAAAGAAAAACGCTTCTTAGGAGGCAACCCAAGTTTTATTTGTTTGATTGTTTGTTTGTTTGATTTTATTTGTTTCCGTATGCGTGTTTTATTTTTATTCTTTGTGGATCATGGTTCAAAGTAAATTGTGAAAATGCTTTATTTTGTTTTTAACTTCGTCTTAATTATATATAAAGGTATTTTGCAAAAGCTAAGTGTAAGGGAGACCCAAATTTGTTTATAAGAACGAAATTGAGCATGAACCACAACAATATTAAATGAACATGTATATTAGTAATTGTTTGAGTCAAATGCTTGTATCGAGTCATAATGATGTTTTGCAGGATTTTCCAGGAAGTAAGGCATAAGTTTTTCCAGAAATTTTCCGGAAACTTAACATGAGATTTTTGCAGGAACATTCTGACGGCATCAAGAGTTATAACCAGACAGCGTCAGGTACAAAAATTCAGAAAATTTTTTCAAGTTTTGTTTATACCGGAGTCTTAAAGTTTTTGTTGATTCTTTAGTTTTATAAACTCCAGGAAATCTGCAAACATTCATTCCACAAGCATTATATCTTAATTTGCTTTATTAGGATTTTAGTATATATAGATTGCCGCCGATTTTACGCGAGGTTTGCCTTGATTGTTTTCTCAGGTTTAACAAGTTACATTGGACAAGAGGATGATTTATATTTCTGGAGGGAAGCTTTCAAACTTCATTTTCTTGGAAGAAGATCTAACCTTGTTGACACATTATCCACACCGAACGAATCAGGGGAGTATTTGTTTTCATTCTTTTAGATTTGTTAGGAAAAACATTCATTATTAGTGCTTATGAGTGTACCGGTAGTATTTAGATTCCAGAACTTACGTTAGTGATGCATCCCGAGATCGCTAGTGACTACATTCGTGTAGTTAGGATTTACTACATGATAAGAGGCATTATGATCACTCTTGTGTTAAACCCGTATCATAATTTTTTGACCATTTAAGTCATAATTATTTGACTATAAAGTCAACTAATTTTTCCCACACCTTTGCGTTGTACTCATTTTTAGTACATGATACCCCTAGTACACCCCTCCGAGCCTATCTTTTTCGTTTCTAGCTTTAAGCATCTTAATTAAAGATAGAATTTGTTACAATCCACCCAAATGTGCACCCAAATCGCCTTAGCCTTCCGTGTATGCACTCATCTTTAGTGCATTATTGTTATTTGTTTAAACCCTTAGTTAATTATCTAATTGATTACATGGTTGCTAAGTCAAGTCATATCTTGTACATATTGTTTTGGGACGATTGGGATTCATGGGCAAAGTACTATTGTTATGGAGTAATGGGGAAGACGTCAATTATTACCCTCATATGTGTGTTAATTTTAAAAAGTACTCCAAATGTTTTGATTATCTTGATTCGAGTCATTAGAATAGTTGATTGTAAAGTATGTAAAAGTTCAAGTGTAAGGGGGACGTAAAACCCCTATGATGTATTATTTTGGATGGTAAGGCAAGAGTGTATGAAAAAAAAAAATACGGACTACCATCCCGTTTCATTTTATGTTTTATTAGTTTTGATTAGCCTAAGTCGAGTCGAGTCTTGGCTTAACAACGCCTTATTATACATGTAATTAACCAAGATGATTAACTCGCCACCAGTAAATATTGCCTTTATCTAACAAAATCGTGTTTATCATATCCCTACACCTCACGTTATAACCCTTTTAAAAGACCTCTTTGATAGTTTATCCTAGGTGCTTACACCAAGTGGTGGAGGTTTGATCCTTTCTCAAGCCTATGGTAATCTATTTGCTATGACAGGTAGTGAGAGATGTTTTCCATTTCCATATTGTGATATATACTTTATTACACCCGAGAAATGTGAGTATCTAAACACTATTTGATAGGTGCTAGTATATAATTTTCGTGCTTGTTTTTGGTTGAAGTGGAACGATTATTTGTTGTAATTACTTTTATATTAGTGTTAAATGACCCCTAGCTTGTATTTTGATTAGAATAAAAGCGCATTTGCTTGAGGACAAGCAAATCTCAAGTGTAAAGGTATTTGATAAGGCGAAAAGTGTACGCTTTTAAGGGGTCATTTAAGCCCGAATTCGTGATTATTTGATCAATTATTGCCCTAAATCGTTCCTTTTGTCATTTTAGGTACTTTTGAGGAGAAATCTGGAAAAGGAAGCATTTTGGACGTTTTTGGAGCAATTAAGTGAAGAAAACGACAATGTCTCAAAATCCTTGCTGGGAACAGTACCGGACGGCGTCAAGTACTGTTCCCAGCAAGGATTTTGAGACTTTGTCGTTTTCTTCACTTTAATGCTCCAAAAACGTCCAAAATGCTTCCTTTTCTGAATTTCCTCTCAAAAGTACCTAAAATGACAAAAGGAACGATTTAGGGCAATAATTGATCAAATAATCACGAATTCGGGCTTAAATGACCCCTTAAAAGCGGTACACTTTTCGCCTTATCAAATACCCTTACACTTGAGATTTGCTTGTCCTCAAGCAAATGCGTTTTTATTTTAATCAAAATACAAGTTATGGGTCATTTAACACTAATATAAAAGTAATTACAACAAATAATCGTTCCACTAAAACCCAAAAACAAGCACGGAGGTCATACACTAGCACCTCACAAATAGTGTTTAGATACTCACATCTCTCGGGTGTAATAAAATATATATCACAATATGGAAATGGAAAACATCTCTCACTACCTGTCATAGCAAATTGATTACCATAGGCTTGGGAAAGGATCAAACCTCCACCATTTGGCGTAAGCACCTAGGATAAACTATCAAAGAGGTCTTTTAAAGGGTTATAACGTGAGGTGTAGGGATATGGAAAACACGGTTTTGTTGGATAAAGGTAATATTTATTGGTGGCGAGTTAATCATCTTGGTTAATTACATGTACAATATGGCGTTGCTAAGCCAAGACTCGACTCGACTTAAGCTAATCAAAACTACAAACTATGAAACAAACATAAAAATGAAATGGGACGGTAGTCCGTATATATATATATATATATATATATATATATATATATATATATATATATATATATATATATATATATATATATATATATATATATATATATATATATATATATTTGCATACACTTTTACCCTACCATCCAAAATAATACATCATAGGGGAGTTTACATTCCCCTTACACTTGAATTTTTACATACTTTACAATCAACTATTCTAATAACTCGAATCAAGATAATCAAAACACTTGGAGTACTTTTTGATATTAATGCACATATGGGGGTAATAAATGACGTCTTCCCCATTACTCCATATCACTAGTACTTTACCCATGAGTCTCAATCGTCCCAAAACAATATGTACAAGATATGACTCGACTTAGCAACCATGTAATCAATTAGACAATTAACTAAAGGTTTAAACAAATAACAATAATGCACTAAATATGAGTGCATACACGGAAGGCTAAGGCGATTTGGTTGCACATTTGGGTGGATTGTTGACAAATTCTACCTTTAAGTAAAATGCTTAAAGTTAGAAACGAAAAGATAGGCTCGGAGGGGTGTACTAGGGGTATCGTGTACTAAAAATGAGTACATCGCTAAGGTGTGGGAGAATTAATTGACTTCGCTAGTCAAGTAATATGACTTAAATGGTCAAGAAATTATGATACGGGTTTAAACACAAGGGTGATCCTAATGCCTCTTATCATGTAGTAAATCCTAACTACACGAATGTAGTCTCACTAGCGGTCTCGGGATGCATCACTAACGCAAGTTCTAGAATCTAAGTGCTACCGGTACACTCATAAGCACTAAGGCTTTTCCTAACAAGTCTAAGGGCGAACCTCACATGTATGAACTTAGTAGATTGCTGGCACGAGTCTTTGACGCTTCAACTAACGGATGGTCACTAATGCACTTCTTGGATCGCTAGCGCGTTATTTGCATAACGAATCGTCACCAAGTTATATACTAGATCGCTGGCACGTTAGTCAATTAATCTAGTACTTGGATGGTCACTACCTTATTCATATATATATATATATATATATATATATATATATATATATATATATATATATATATATTGAGTGGTACGGTTTTTGTGCTAGTCATATAACTCTTATCCATGAGACGCTTGTTAAGGCTAAAGTTTCACTCCTAAATGTTGTAAAAAAATTTAAATTTGGCGCTAAAATTGCCCTAGCAAGTATTTCTCTTAGTTTTATTACACACCTACTATCGAACAAACAAACTCAAGTGCAATTGTATCCTATAAGGTATCATCATTTACCCTCCCCTTACACTTAGGATGAACATTATCCCTAACGTTCAATTAAAGGATGTAAAAGTAAAGCAGGTAAAAGAATGAAAACAAATACTCCCCTGATTCGTTCGGTGTGGATAGTGTGTCAACAAGGTTAGATCTTCCTCCAAGAAAATGAACTTTGAAAGCTTCCTTCCAGAAATATAAATCATCTTCTTGTCATACATGACCTGTTAAACCTGAGAAAACAATCAAGGCAAACCTCGCGTAAAATCGGCGGCAATTTATATATACTAAAAATAATTCCTAGAAAACAAATTAAGATATAATGTTTGTGGAATGAAAGTTTGCAGATTTCCTGGAATTTATAAAACTAAAGAATTAACAAAAACTTTAAGACTCCGGTTTAAACGAAACTCGCAAAATTTTTCAGAATTTTAGTACCTGACGCCGTCAGAATGTTCCTGGAAAAATATTTTGTTAAGTTTCCGGAAAATTTCAGGAAAAACTTATGTCTTATTTCCTGGAAAATCCTGCAAAATATCATTATGACTCGATACAAGTATTTGACTCTAACAAATACTAATATACATGCTCATTTAATATTGTAGTGAATCATGCTCATTTTCGTTCTTATAAACAAATTTCGGGTCTCCCCTTACACTTAGCTTTTGCAAAATACCTTTATATGTAATTAAGACGAAGTTAAAAACAAAATAAAGCATTTTCACAATTTACCTTGAAATATGATTTACCAACAATAAAAATAAAACACGCATACGGAAACAAATAAAATCAAACAAATAAAAATCAAACAAATAAAACAAGTAAAACTTGGGTTGCCTCCCAAGAAGCGCTTTTCTTTATTAACGAGTCTTGTAGCTAGACTCAAGGTCACGGGCAATTACGTGACCACGTCTCTGGTCACATTCTCTAGGTCATCCTCAATCTTAGTTTTGTATTCCGGACCTAGTTGCAAACATTCTTTGTAGAAACCGAATATTCTACTCATGACATAGTCTACTCCTCTACGTCTGTCCTCATCATTCCTATAGTAGACCGCTTACTTGTGTTCCTTTTCAAGGTTTGATAGAAGACGGAATTGTTCAATCTTATAGGGCATTTGGTAAGCTATCTCATCGTTCTCATCCTTGAATCTAACTATCCCTAGGGACGGGTCATAATTCATCTTAGAGGCCTCAACAAATGGCTTTCCGAACACTACTTGACTTAAACAACCATCTATTACCGGACGAATATCTTCAACAATCACAAAGTCAGTAATGTATGTAAAGTTACCTACAAAAACGTGCAGTCCTTTTACTCTTCCCACAAAATTACTCATCCAACCCGTGTTGGGAAATATCCTAGGTCCAAGTTGCTTTTTTATTATCCAATTGTAATGGATCCTAGTCATGATGTTTATGGGAGATCTAAGATCGATGTAGGCTTTCCACACATGCACATGCCCAATGTTGCATGGTATATTGATGTTAGAGGGGTCACCCGTTTTGATGATTTGTGAACCGAGGATGTAAGGTGTCTCGGGGTCATCAAATAGATTCTTATGATATTCTTGTTCTTCCTTAGTGGGTAACCTATTGAAGTAGTCCTCTACATTATCTAACTCCTCTAACTTTTCTTCCTTTCTATCCTCAACTTCCTTAATCTCATCCTTAGGTCCAGTTTCTATTCCAACTTCATCCTTATCACTTTCTTCTATATTCTTATCTATTGGCTTAATGGTGACAACATTGACAAAGTGGATGTGTTTGGATGATGAGGGGTCCTTAATTTGGATACCACTACTAGTGTCCCCAGTGTCCTTCCTAGGTGTAGTTAGCACTTGGTTGTTGAGGGCTTTCAATAAGTTGTCAATTTTATTGGTCATCTCCGTTTGTTGTTGATTGAATTCGGATTCAAACTTAGCTATGCGAGCTTCTTGAGATGCCATAAACTTGGACATCAATCCTTCAAGATTATTGGTACTACCATAGTTATTGGAAGGATTGTTGTTGAAAGTACGGTTAGATGGTGGACCGTTTGGTTGGTAACGATTAGGTGGATTGGAAGAATTGTTTTGGGGCATGTTTTGGTTTTGCTTCCACCTAAGGTTCGGGTGATTTTTCCAAGAAAGGTTGTATGAATCACCGTAAGGGTTTGGCTCGGATTTGAAAGTGTACCACTTATCTCCCGCTTCGTCGGTATGCGAGGATACGTAATCCACAAAAGCTTGTCCGGGGAGTTCCACGCAATCACGAGTGTCATGGGGACCACTACATAATTCGCATGAAGAAGTGATTTTGTTCACTTGGCTTGAAGGCTTAGGAGCTTCGTAGGATTTCATGAGAAACTTGACTTGGTCTTCAAGTTCCATGATCCTATGGTCGGGAGTGCTAGAATTGTTCGAAGGCAAAGATATTGCCTTGACCATTTTGTTCAAATCACGAGGATCGTTCCAACTTTCATTGTCATAGAGAGCAAGATCTTCTATGAGTTCCCATGATTCTTCTGCACTTAGATCACGTAGCTTGCCACCGGCCGATTGGTCAATGGCTCGCCTTGTGGAGAGATCGATATGGTCATAGAAGATTTGGACTTGGAGCCAAAGATCTATGCCATGATGAGGGACTTTTTGGAGTAAGTCCATGAAACGAGTCAATGCTTCATAGAGAGTTTCACCTTGACGTTGTTGGAACATCAAGATGTCATTTCTGAGCTTAGTAGTTCTCTCCGGTGGGAAAAATTGAGCAAGGAAACGAGAAGTGAGATCATCCCAAGAGGTGATGGATCCCGCGGGTAAACGCTCAAGCCATTGACTAGCTTGGTCACGTAGAGAGAATTGGAATAGAAGTAATTGGGTCATCTCTCTAGTTGCAACATCAAGGTCTATGTAATCTACGATTTTAAAGAAATCCTTGAGATGTTGATTAGGATCTTCGGAACGAAGTCCATGGAATGCACATCCGCTTTGCACCAACCGGATGGTGTCGGATCGCAAGGGAGACACATTAGCTCCTTGAGTGAGCTCAATGGTGTTCCGATAGCCTCGGTGGCTAGGACGGGAATACTCTCCTAAAGTTCAGGGTCTAGGAGGTTGGTTTGGTTGTGGTGGGTTTTGTGGGTGGTTTTGAAGTGGTGGGTTGATGGGTTCAAAGATATTACCACCTTCCATGATGTCAGATGGTAAAGGTTACGAACAAAGGAACAAAGAAATGAGATAGACTAAAGAAAACTAAAAAATAAAAATAAAAATCTTACTAGAAAGGAATCTAGTAAGTAGACCTAATAAAAAGAAATTCTAACCTAGACAATAACTATTCTCCGGCAGCGGCGCCAAAAACTTGATGTAAGGGATTGCGCCCTCGCAACAGGTTTTACCTCTCAAGGGATCTTGAGAAGCTTGCAACCCCCACCAGGCAGTGTACCTGATCTTTGTAGTATAGTATAGTGACAAGTACCGGGGGATTGATCGTTCAACTTAGGAATAGTGTTCGCTAGGATTAGAGAGTCTACTAAACTAGGTCTAGAGGTGAGGGATGATTCTTTTTGTATTTTTATATTTTATGAAAGCAAGTAAAAATCTCGGGTTTTGAAGGAGTGGGCGGAATTAGTTGCTAGTCAACTAACCCAAATAATCCTAGCGAACACTATTCCTAGAGTTGAACGATCAATCCCCCGGTACTTGTCACTATACTATAATACAACGATCAGGTACACTGCCTGGCGGGGATTGCAAGTTTCTCAAGATCCCTTGAGAAGTAAAACCTTTTGTGAGGGCGCAATCCCGCACATCACAGTGTTTTGTGATAAAAAGTGATAACAACAAAGGGCCATTAGTTGGGGAAGATAAAAAATGTCGCATAAATATTAAGATGGCGCTCAAAAAAATTTATAAATTAGCGGGATAATTAGGATTAAAAAAGGTTTTTAATAGGATTATTAAATAAAAAGGTATTGTAAAGGTACAAAAATAGGGTGATAGGTAAAATAAAAAAAATGTGACATGTTGTAAGTCACTTAAAACTTTTCGCTAGTTAGCTCGACATTGGGAAGAGTCAAAATGAATAAAATAATATTTATCGAAGTTTGACTATTTTGGGGGAAAATGACAAAATAGAAAGTCGCTCGAAGTTTTGAAAGTCGCTAGTGATAAGTAGCACAAAAGTAACCCTTAGTTTAGTCTTACACAAATGATTAGGCACTACTTTTTGTCGTGCCACATGTCGCATTTATATTAAGTTCGCTAGTCGCTCGGGCCATTTCAAGAAACTAACCAAAGTGGGTCAAAAAAAAACCCACCCTTCTGAGCTACCGGGCCGTTTGTAAAATTGTCCCTTAATAAAATGATATTATAACTAATATTGGACTTTTAACATGACAACTGTAGCAACATTTAGATGACATCCATTTATGTCAAGAATAAAAGCATCAATACTTATGATAATGTGTATGTCTTATGTGAACCCTGTTCCATTGGTGCGCTAATGATGATACGGCTGTGAACAAAATATATTATACGCTACATACCAGTATATACAAAATTCAAAGGAAAACTCGTCATGGTTCAGATGGATATTTTACAAGGCAACTAGTTTATCAGTTTTAAGGAAAGTGATGCATTATATGACATATAGTGATTGATTACATTATTAACAACGACAAGATAGAGGTTTAATACATCTAGTAGGGTTATTGTTACTGACAGGCAGGAAAGATTCAACTTTCTCCTCCATTAGCATGAATGAAGCTGCGTAAGTCTTGGCGGAACAATGGCACTTCTGACACATAAATATGTTGATAGGTATTGCCTTATGTTAGCAACCATCTGGTGATCTGAACACCCATCACAGGAGGTTGTGGCTCTGCAGCGTCAGAGTCATTGTTGATCCCGTCCATCCCTGCTGCCATAATCTGCAGCCGCTCAATAGAAAAATGCATATAAAACTGATGGCTAGAAAGTTGGTAAGATAATAAGTCAAAGACCGCAAAAAGAAGTTTTATCTTTAAAGTTAGTTTTACCTCGTCCATCATATATTTTCTTTTTTTCTTCAGTTGCATTTCCTGTTCAAACATGAAGATAGCTCATATAACTAGAAGAGGAAGGGCATGATATGTGGTCTTCTTTGTATGAGCATAAATGCATGATTAAAACCAAACAAGCAAAAAGAACCTCAAGATAGAGGGAATGAGCTAACTGCTATATTAGAGTTGGAGTATCCAGAATTTGGATTATAAAAACATATGGTACCAATAGATCAAAGACGACCAGAGTAGCAAAAATGTTTTAAAAACCGAATATTTAACAGGTTTAGCAAGAGGAGCCATTTTATTACCACAAACACTAAATGTTGTAGGAACCGAATAGTATAGGCTACTATCAGTTACATTCCTTGTCAGTCACTAGTAACTACAGGGTAAAAGGAACTAAGCTGGATTCACAATCAAAGACGTGTAGCCTACCCAGTGACAACCCAAAGAATATCGTGTAATAACGGCACGTGGGAAGGGTATATAAAATATTGTTGGTGTGACACATTTTAACTTACAGTTACAACTGTCTGCTAACAGAGAAGTTAGTGATGCTAGGCAGCAGTGGCGGAGCTAGAAGAATTTCTGTGGGAGGGCCGAAACAAATTTTTTTCGGGAAATACATTAAATGGGAGGACCGAAATAATTTTTTTCCCGAAAATACTCATGAAATCGCAAATAAATACACTAACGGGCTTGGACCTAGGGGGGCCGGGACCCTCCCTTGTCCTCACATAGCTCCGCCCATGCTAGGCAGTTTATCCCAATAAAAGGGCAAAGACTTTTCAGAAGCACTAAGCAACTCATTTCAGGGAGAAATACCCTGAAAGACCAGGCATAGTAGTTCCAGTCAAACAACTTACTACAATTAATGATTAATATAGACAAATTGACCGTATTTCGGCAGATACTGATTAGTATCCGTTATAAAGAGCATTTGCGGCCTTAAAAAACAACTTAGACATACCTGATCTTGCAGGACCTTCACAACTCCCATCTTTAGATTCATCTGAAAGAAAAATAAAAAATTATAAAATAATAAAATTATAAAAAAATTATAAAAATAAAAATAACTATGAGTCGTCATTTGCACACACACCCGCGCACATGTTTGACATTTCCTAACTTTGAAATTTACAACACTCCAGTCTCAGATATTATCATCAACCCTCTGATATGTAATCATCAAACATATACGAAAGGAATAATAATGAATTCAGGCATCTCAAATAAATATAACATTTTGAATTTCCTCTTTTCCTCTTCATGGATGTCTTAGTGTTGTATAGTTTTTGTCAATGTTGATCATTTTATTAGGCTGGGTGTAAGGTCACTTGATCATATACCTCCACTTCAACACCACATCAACTTTTAAACACACCACCTTTAGAGGCGTATCACCACCTAACTAAACACATAAAAATACCCCACAACATACCCCATACACAATCACAAAACAAAAAATAAATAATAAAAGGGTGCGTTTCAGTTAGGTGAAGCAGACCACCTAACCAACCCCATTTTCACCCCTTCGCGCGCCAAAGAAGCATCTCCGTCATGGCCTCGCCTTATATTGGATCTGATGTAATGCATGCAACTAAGTTATTAGACTGCTGCGGAGACTAACCTTCCTGATTTTGACTTGTTGGAGCAAGCTATTCAACTGCAGCTGCAGCTGATCTAGACTGGTTATGTCAAGCATTTTAATATTGTTCTCTTTGAGGTGTCTGCATGATTAGTTACCATCAATTAAAATATATCAATTCGATGTGGAATTATGTAATGTGGGATTTGTGGTAGGTGTAGTATGATTACCTTTGGATCGTTTCTGTCAGCTCATCGACAGTAAACACGTCCCTGTATTGGGGAGCAAGCCTCTGCCAGAAGTCCAACAGATAGGAAGATAAGATTATTTGCTTACCATTGTCATATTGAGATAATAACTGGGTTACTAGATCATCTAAGCAGATAATAAGGTAGGTGAATCAGGCATCTCATCTTAATAGTTGACCCGGCATCTGATAGTGTCTCCTGTCTCTCTAAATATGGTGAGACACTGTGTCCAGCTACATCTATACTACTATATAATGTATTTGGGACTATTCTATAATTAGAAAGGCTTAAAAATTTAGACTTTTACTTACTAATTATGGAAACAACCACCCCTAACAATTACCCCCAACAATTTATAACCACTTCAACAACCACCCCCAACAATTTATAACCACCTCAACAACCACCCCAACAACCACTTTCCACCACCCCACCTCCCTCCTCTTCACCCCAATAATCCGCCCCCGCATCGCGCGGGCACCTTTCTAGTTTATGATAAATGTGTGCAAGGTAATAGTATTAAAATTAAGATCAGTTTGAGCACTGGTGTACATATTAGCCTGTTAGGATTAGAGATGCAAGATTTTATTTAAAATGGATACTAACAGAAAAAAGCTTCAGATTTAAATTTATAGCAGCTTTCACATAAACAGGGATGTATAGAAATTGGTTGCTGAGCTGGATTTACACACCTCCTGTACAATTACGCGGTTTAACTCCTCCATCTTCTTAAAGCTTTGGTAGCGGGTGAGAATCTCAGCCATTCTGTTTTAGAATTAACAAAAACAAGGGTTAGCAACTTGACATGAACCTGCATAATTGTGAAAGGTAAATATCAAAGACATCAATCAGAACAAGATAAACAAATACAATTGTGGCTAGCAAAGCACTAGGCTAATTTGCTGCAAAAATCACAAGGAAAATGATTTTGTCATTCATTCCATTAGACATATCATGCAAATGTTCCATTCAACCAGAAAAACCACTTGACCGTACTAAAGCATTAAATAAAGTAGCTAGAGAAGGAGTTAGAGAAAATTTAGTGCACAAAGCAGGAACGGCTACTCTATTGGTCACATATTGTTATCTACACCTTGGATTTAGATTTACTTAAAACTAAAGTACAATGGAAAATGTACAAGAATTCTATAGTTATGCATGACAGAAGTAACTTAGGATGTAGAATGAGGATACAGATATGAATTGGTTGGCAGAAAATCAAATTTGATTTAATGAGTGAACATGATTTAGGACATAAAAAGGAACAATATGTGATCCATGTGCTGTTTACGTCTTGTGAAACCATAGTTTTTAGAATCTCTTCTAGCTTTTAGTTCACATTGTTTCTTAAAGCGAAGATTTTTATCTCTCAATTTAGTTTTCACCAAAGTTGTCTTTTCTAGCATACTAACAAGAGGAGACACTTAAAACACTTGTCAACAATAATATCAACCTAACACCGACACTTTGACAGAATGTTCAAGTCGTCTTGAGCAAAGTCAATGTATGCGCCTACCTATGTTATTTTTTAGATCTCCATGGTCTTTAGCACCATAATTTGAGTCACATGCTACCCTATCACATTAGTGGATTTCTAGGTATTAGGCTAAAACCATAGACCATTACCGTTAATGTCTCTGCGGTAAAGATGTATACTGACGTAAGCATCATAAAATGTAACTATACGATGTTTGATTAAAAACCAACAAACCTTGAAAGCTAGCGTGGAATATTGACTCAAAGTAACCACACATGTGACCTAAAACGTTACATTATATTAATTAACAAATGAGCAACAAAGAATTTACACACTAGCATCCCCATCATTTTATAGAGATGAGGGGATACAACCTCTATGGACTTAGAATTCCATAAGAAGGTTAGATGTTTGGCTTGCAAGCCAAGCAACTAGTTTCCTAATCTAAGTACAATCCTAAACTCTATTTAAACTAAACACCATTAAACCCCTTATCAATGTCTAATTCACATTTACACCCTTCTAAGTATTGTACATATAACAATCGGCACCTTAGAATTCCATAAGATCGTTACCACCGCTTTGTTAATCCAGCCTTGTACTTTAGTGAATTCCCGAGTTTAGCTTTCTTTAGACCTCCTTTTGTTTCTTCCAGCAGCTTTACCCTATGCACGCTCTTGACCACTTGCTCCGGTTTCCAAAATGTGTACCCCACATTTGGACCAAGGTGCAATTGATCCTCATATTTTAACAAGTTGTTTATCTTTTCCTCAAGTTTTCTAACCTCTAATTGTCTTTGAGCATCTACAACATCATTGTCAGATCCTAGATTTATGCATCTTTGACCTATGATTCGAATTTCTCAAAGATTTATTGGATAACAAACCCGCGACGTCAAATCTCCCACCGATGTGTAGAACCCAACGAACCAAAAAAAAAAAAAAAAAAAAAAAAAAAAAAAAAAAAAACTAGTTGGAATTGTACACCTTTGAGTTGACCTAGCTTCAAGACACCAACGTCACCTTGGCTCTCGTAGCAATTTTTAGGATAAAAAACCAACATATCTTGAAAGCTAGCACAAAATATTAACTCAAAGTAATCACACATGTGACCTCAAATGTTACATTGTATTAATTAACGAATGAATAAGAAAGAATGTACAAACTAGCTTCCCCCCATCTCTTTTTGTAGAGATGAAGGGTACAATCCTTATGGAGTTAGAATTCCATAAGAAGGTTACAAACCAAGCAACTAGTTGCATAATCTAAGTACAAACCTAAATTTTATTTAAACTAAATACAATTAAACCCCTTATTAAGTTTTAAATCACATTTAAAACCCTCCTAAGTATTGGTATTGCATATCATACCCATGATACACACCTACAAGAACCATATAAGACATGTAGAGCATACACTCATACCTTAGGTTAAGAACTTTATATAAGATAAGAAGCATGTTTGTAACATTTTACTTACATCATGTACACTGCGTTCCTCCCAATAACAAAACGGGCTGCCATGTTGTTTTGGTTTGTTCCAAATCAAATTGTCCACTAGGTTGCAATCATGCCTATGACCAAACATTTTATGTTGAAAGATGGAAAAGTCCAAGTTGGGTGCCATAAATCGCGTTGGAGAATGGCTAGAAGCTCCTATCAAGTTATCAAGATTGGGTTGCATTCAAGAGGGACAACTATCTCATTAACCAATTATGTGAAAGCATGTAGCATAATGGTTGGTACCTTAAAGAGTAAAATAGATGGTCCATCATAGAGAAAAACTAAAAGAAGTACAAATGTAGTATAATTAGATGACCATTGAAGCTTGAGGGCTAAATTATTTGATAGTAACAATAATTTTGTTCCATAGAGAAAAACTAAAAATAGTAAAAATGTAGTCTAATTAGATGACAATTGAAGCTTGAGGGCAAATTTATTTGATATAACAAGAATTTTGTTGTCGTTACATCATAGAGAGAATATATTAATATTATGAGCAAAATCTTATTTATGTTTACTTTCAAGCACAAAGTAAAACTTATATAAGCAAAGTGTCGAAAGAGAAAATAACAACTATATTCATAGTATATATTTAGGCATCAAATTAAATGTATGCAAAGACGAAGGGGGACAAAATATCTTTAAAAAATTAGAAGGTAAACAAAGATGAAGAGATAAAAAATAAAAAATCGAAATTAGTAGTAAAATTTAAATATGATAATAAGGGACGATGAGGCTACTTAGCCAAAGTCACAAGAGTTGACGATCATTCACGTGTAGTTCTTCTTTTATGGCTTACCATGTCAAATTGGTCTCACGATTTCTTACATGGGATGACTTGGTAGATACTAGTTTAACATTATTACTAGTAAAGTTAAGCAGTATCCTAACAAGAAAGTGAGTGTTTGTGAGGCATGCATTTTCACGTCATGGTAACCAATCTAGATGTATCTAAGGAATAAAGGCATACATTTTGCACAACTCGGGGAACTTTTTTGCATGCCAAATAAAAATTTCCTCTGTCTAGATTAGGAGTCCAGGATTCAATCCTTAGGAGCCTATTTTGTGAATCACATTATGATATGTGATTATATAATAGGAGTGCTGATCAAAGAACAACATTGACTTTCATCATATAAGTCGTGACTGCCAAAGTGTTCCATAAAAGACACCATGGAAGCCTCTTTGCATGCGAAGTTAGTTAAGATATCAAAAAGGCAATGGAGCGAATGTTGCATGACAAGAGGGTTAGTGACAAATATTTAGATGTGACATAAAAATTTTCACCGTATAGGTCCTTTTCATAGACAATAAGCATATGCCTTCAAATAGGAGTCATAGTAAATAGAAATAGATGTGAGTTTAATAGTTGAAAATGGTACCCCCCCCCCCCCCCCTCCCCCCTTCGAGGGCGTCTAAGACTATGAGTGCCTCGATGGAGTCCAAAAAAGGAGGTTGTGTGGATTGGTCGTTTTAAGGTCTTTTAACGCAACTCTAGCTAGGTAGATAAAAATGAAACCAGATGAGGGCGTGCAGTATTTTGTACCTATAACCAAAACTACCATGCACCTCTAAACTATATATCAAAATCAACTACAAATCTCGCTGGTGCGGTTGTCCAGTTATGAGAAAAATTGTAAGTGATGTTAATATGTTGTTTAATTTCCACCATTTACTTTTTGTTGTTATTTTTGTTTTTGGTCCTCATATATTGATCACCAATTGCAGTAGCCTCGAGAAATCTCACCATGTTGGCTTAACAAGACAAACTCGGGGTTTCTACATTGCAAACACACCAACAACTACCGGCTCCAAGATTTGAATCAACGCCTCCTCCTTTAAGAAGTCTTAGCCTTCATGATGGGCCAATTCAGTTCAGTTACAGATTTAAACATATATTAGTCTAAATATAAGAAGACTCTCTAATAAAGAAATCAACGAGCATCCTCAGCAAGATTCAAGTCCGAGACATCATGAAAGAATCAAAGACAACTTGAAGATATACTCTCTAGCTGATGTAGAGTCAGCTATAATTGTAAAACCCAAAATTTCGAATCATCACTTTTATTTCCATTTTGTGATATAACCTAAGTATGAATTTAAATCATGTAGCATTTAAAACTTTGAGTTATGAAATAATATTAACTATTAATATAAATTAGTAGCCTAAACTAATTACATCCTAAACTACACTAAGTTAAAATCCTAACCTAATTTAGTTATTAAAAAGTTGTGCAGTTCTTACCTAAAAATACCCCACACGTTTCAAAGGAACCAATCTTTACATTTGGAAAACAATATACTGTTATGTGAAGTGATAAGCTCAAACTATTTTGAAAATTTAGAAGATTTCTTCCGTGATTTGCTCACCCAGACTCGGCACCTCACCTTCTATTTCTTATCCATATTAACCGTATAACAACTCTCACACACCCCTTTAAAACCCTAAATAGAAAAGGTGGCGGCTTGGTTTTACTCTCCTCTATTTTGATCACAAGAAAGGAGGTACGAGGCTGGTGATAAGTGATTATTCTGACCGTGGTATTGGTTGGTTCGAGAGGGTTTATTTTGCTTTGCATTCGACATTGGTTTTGGGGTGTGGTGACTTGTTCTTTGCCATCCGATCATACAAGAAGAGAAGGGTACGAAGGCTGATACAAGATGGACTTTGGATCGTGGTGATACCTTGGTGTGAGGAGGATGTAGTTTGGTTCGATATGGGTTGTTCTTTTTGGCTCTTTTCTGTTTTTCTATTCGGCTCCAAGGTATCACATACCTTTGTTATTTGTTTTCTTCTCTTTTGATCTCATTATATCACGTATAATGATCACATGTAAAATATTATGAATCGGTTTAAGTTTATACATGTATACGAAATAGAAAACACATGAAATCATAATAAGTCTCACATGAAATATGCAAACTACTATACGCCTATAATCTGGTTGGATCGAGTTATGGACTGTTTGTGTCGATCTTTGTTCCTGTTTCGTTATTCAAATGATATATACGTCTCTAACCTGGCCATTAAACACTTTTGTCGATCTCGATTATACGACTAAAATCTGGAAATATAATCAAGAATTGAGAAGAAGGGGCATAACATGTTTAATACTAATCTTATTCGGACTAAATAAAAGAAGATTGCATGCATATGTTTCTGTTTGGTTTTCGATTCGAGTTAACAAAATAAAAGATAGAAAAGGGTGCGAATCGATTTTGGCATGTTTATGTAATAAGTTAATACGAAGGTATATGTATAATGTATGTCACGTAAACATTTTAGCACATGAATGTATACAAGGTATGAGTTAATAGATGTCGAATCGGGTGCGAATGTGTGAAGTGTGAGTGTAGTCATGAAGGAAGGTATACATGCGTTATTGTACTGAGTAAATATATAATAAGAAAAGTTCAGATTTTTCTAAAAAACAAATCAAGAGATCTCAACTATCAATTTATTCTAAATTTAAAGGTCTAGATTAATCCTCATTTTAATATAATTAATTATTGAGGGCATTTTTGTAATATCATTCAATTAAAGGGTCCGGTAAACCCCTCCTCATTTACTCATTTCATTTCAATTATTCATTTTACACACAGTCTCTCCTTGGTTCCAGATCCGAAGGTTCAGATTGATTTTCCGGCAACTGTTCCGGCGGAGGAGCGAAGAAGGAAGCGACGCCCCAAAACTGACGAGTTAGGGTTTGGTGATTTCTGATAAGTCTTCTTTAACACCACGGCCTGGTGTTACCGGTGATTCATCATCTGATTGTTCATCATCTTCGATTTGTTGTGGTTTTTGAGAGGTGACCTCATCGGTGTGATCGGTGACATCATCTTCGTCTTCGTTGTTGAGTTGGAGAGTGTTGGCGATGGAGCCAGTGAACCAAATATACTTAATGACAATTGTTGTCCTTTATACTGTGTCAATAATTGAGGTACGACAACTTGTTGTTTTGATGATTAAATAAATAATTAGTTCATTTTAAGTTTTTGAAAGTTGTTTTGGTACGTATTTGAATGAAGAAGACACATGAAGAAGATAATGAGTTTAAGCTAAAAAAAAAAAATAAAAAATAAATAAATAAATAACTAGAGATACTAGAGGTTCACGTGAAAGTATACATGAAGTCTTGGGTAATTGTGAAAGTAGTGTGAATATTTACTATTTTTCTAATCATTTTTTATTTTCTTTATAAAAGGGTTTTGGTCTTTTTTTTTTTTTCCTTATAGAATAGATAGTAGAGGTTCATTGTGAATCTCATGTGACGCACCAAAGAATCTTATGGGATTCACAATGAATCATTTGAGATTCATACTGAATCCCATGGGATTCACAATGAATCCCATGGGGCGCACCAAAGAATCACATGGATTTATACTGAATCCTTTGTGATTTATCGACAAGATAAATCATACAAAATCCCGTGGGATTTTTTTACGAATCCCGTGAGATTTTTCTAAACGGAAATTTAAAAAAAAATCGTATTTTAACGAATCCCGTGGGATTTTTCTGGACGGAAATTTTGAAAAAAGATTTCGTCTTTTTACGAATCCCATGGGATTTCTTTACGAATCCCGTGGGATTTTTCTCAACGGAAATTTTGAAGAAAAAAAAAATTCATCTTTTTACGAATCCTGTGGGATTTTTCTGGACGAAAATTTTGAAAAAAAAATCGTCTTTTTATGAATCCAATGGGATTTTTTACGAATCCCGTGGGATTTTTCTGGACGGAATTTTGAAAAAAAAAATCGTCGAAAGTATATAACAATGCATATCTATAGAAAGATAATTTTTCTCCATATCTATAGAAAGATAATTTTTCTCT